>QEPC01002388.1:11060927-11094672 GCA_003113815.1 Sphenodon punctatus | reverse complement strand
ATCAGGGCCCCATGCACAGGACTGGATGTGAACCTTCGACGGCCAGCAGCAGCAATAAATTTTTTTCTAAAAAATAGCCTTTTTCTCTTCCACTTGATGACAGCAGCACTATAGTATATTTGAACCCAGGACCTCTTGCTTCCTAAGCAAAGAGTCTTACCTCTAGACCACCAAGCTCTACTATGTATAGTATTGTTTTTTTTGTCCTCAAATCAAATAGGTAAGGAAGAGTGCATGACATAAATATAAGGTTAAAGCATGCAGACAGTAAAAATCATAATTAAACATCTTATACCTATCCATTGCACAATCTGTGAACAGTGGCATGTACTTTGAGTATCCCCACCAATCTGTTGTATTCCCAGAAATCAGAGTGGAAGAAGGTGCTGAAATTCAACTGCGCTGTCTGTGTGGTAGAATCCAGTTCCCTTTGGAACTGCCCTATTTGTCTCAGCTCTCTTCACAAATGCAAAATCCTCCCTGGAAATGTACGTCCTGGACAATTAATGACAAGACTGATGCTCTAGCAGAGGCGTTCCCTCTTGGTCAGAGGTCCCCCAAAGCACTGAAATTGAACTGTGCTGCACCATGGGACTGATCCAGTCCTCCTTGTGACTCTTATATTGAGATAACGGTGTATGCTGCAATCCCGGGATAGTGCTCTATCCCGGAAAATGTGTGATCGTGTAGACACTTATCCCTGGATAACAGTCCTGGGATGTCATCCTGGAATTGTGCTCGTGAAGTAGCAGCCCTGGACTGAGCATCTTCCAGAGGCAGTGTAAGACCTATTTATTTGCCCAGGCATTTAACAGGCAGGGGTAGATCCTGGGGTGGGGGAATGTTATAAGTATTTTACGGGGTTTTATGGGTTGTAACTTGTATTTTATGTTTTTATGATAACTGCCCTGAATCTTCAGGGATAGGGAGGGACAGAAATCAAAACAAATAAATAATAAATACAGTTTCTGCGTGGATGTTGGAAATGACCATGCCTAATAGCCATTGAGGGACCTATCCTCGAAGAATTTATCAAATCCTTTTTTGAACCCAGTTATGCTATTGACTGGGTATTTTCAGACGTTACGAGATCACAGTCAACCACAGTCAATTCCCTGTGGTGGCTGCGATCATGGAACGTCTGTTGGGGGGAACGCATGTTCCCCCCCAGATGTTACCACGGCGGGGAATCACTTTCGCCACGTGAGCGGCCGAAGCGGCGGGGCCGGTGGCGGTTGCGTGACAAAGGCGATTCCCCGCCGTGATGAACCCCGCCGTCGCTTCTGGACGGCGGTCACGGCGCGGAATCCACGCAGGGATTCCGCCCATGGCCAAATCGGGTGAGCGCTGCAGTCGCATTGGCTGTGGCGGCCGCCCATCTCCCCAGAGGGCGGGCGAAGGGGAGCATGGAGGGGGCGGGGTCACGGGGCCGCACGTTGCGCCGCGCAGCCCCGCCCCCTCCCCGATTCCCTGCCGGGATCCCCCGGCACGTCTGTTAGGGCGTGACGGGGTCATCCCGGCGGGGGATTAATTTATTGTTTTCGTGATGGGGCCAATTGGGCCCGTCACGTCTGAAAATACCCTTTGACAACATCCTCTGGCAATGAGTTCCGCAGGTTAATTGTACACTAAGTGAAAAAAACAAAAAACTTCCTTTTACTTGTTTTGGACTTATTGCCAGTTAATTTCATAGGAGGTCCCCTAGTTCTATTATTTTGAGATAGGGTAAATAATTGCTTTCTATTTACTTGTTCTGCACTATGTTTTTGCTTCTATCATGAAGCTATGAATCAGGACTCCTTTGTTTCACTGTTGAATCCCTTGAGCATGTAGTTTAACTTGGTGCTCGGTGCCTCTAATCTCTCCCTCTGCAAAGGTTTTCCCAAATCAAGAGCCATTCTTTCTCACCATATTTAGATCTGTCTGATGAACAATGGTCTTTTGCTTCTCTCCTTGCTTGCCATCCATGATTCCTTCGACGATCATGTCAATCAGGTAGGGGACATATTTTTCAAAGAGACTATCAAAAAGAAGTTTTTCTTGCTGAGGAAAAACAATAGAAGACAATTGTTAAGACACATGCAAATAATAAAAGCTGGTATTCTGCAGTGCTGCCTGGAACGGCCATCTCTCTCACTAACTGGCATTATTCTATATTTGATTCAATAAAGTTGTGTGAATCAATCTTATTGAGAGCAGCAATTTCTACCTTGGATCTTTGGTTTGTCCATTTCTCCCAAAACGGTTTATATTTCAAGTTTTTAGGATCCACAAAGACCATCCCACAGCGGGATACAGTGGCGGGAGAGGCATATTGTAAATCCCCAACCTAGAAAAGAAAGTGGTGTGTTGGCAATGTATACTATTAAATTGTGACTGTTAATTAATTTGGGACCTTAAATTAAAGACACAACTCGCCATCAAAGGGTAGACCCTACAAAGCGCTTAACCACAGGCTTAACTTTAAGCACCTGAGCAGTCCCACTGACATCAGCAAAGTCACAAGAACAGTAAGAACTAGTATGAATTCCAGGCCAACATTTAGGTTTCTGCATTATAAGCAGGACTGAATTGGGGGTGGGGAACTTGCCAGGGCTCAGCCTTATGGCAATTAAATTTAAGGGGGGGTAGCTCTGGGAAATATTCCCAGTAGAAACGTGTACCCCAAATTGTGACAAAGCAAGAAAAAGCTGAAACTGGCCATTTCTGGGTTGGAAACGTAAGCCAGAAAAAACTGGATGTTTGTTTGGTTTTTGCTAATGGGTTTCCGTCCTGCCTGCTATGCTGGTCATCGGATAGATTAAATCAAAAGAACTCTCATCTTCCATTCAGGTGTAGAGAGGCAGGGTAGTCTAGTAGCTGGGGCACTAGATTCCATCACTCTGCACTCCCCCTCCTGACTTCAACATGCCTCCTAAAAACCTACCTCTCCCCATCAGGCTTTCCCTGGCTCCTCAGCCCATAGATTGATGCTAGTCCCTCTACTGTCCTATCCTTCAGGGATCCCCCTTGTAATTAAGCTAAGCACATGCGCCTGCAACTTCTCGACTTCCTGAATGTATCCATGTCCCTCCCCACGTTGCCCTTGTTCATCCTAATCTGCGTGTCGGGGCAGGGATCTCAGGCACACTGCTGGTGCCATGTAACTAAACAAACAAACAAACAATCCTGTACTTTTCACTTACTTCAAACAAGAGAGCACAGTGGGCCTGAAGCCTGATCCGCTCTCCGTTAGCTAAGGTTAGCAACTTGTTATCATCCATGACAGAGTTCATATTTTCCACCCAGAGCGCGTCTACATCGCCATCAAATAAAATGTACCTGTAGTAGGATTAGAGAGCAGGAAATGAAGACAAATGGTGATTTGTCTTCCCTTATTTTCTAATGGGTTATGAAAAGAATGTGGTCTGACATTGCATAATTCCAATGTTTACTCAAAAGCTCAGCAGAATTGCCATGCTGGGTAAGGACCAATGGTCTATCTAGACCAGTATCCTGTCTTCAACAGTGGAGCACCAGGTCCTTCAGAGGAAGCGTACAACACAGAGCGACTGATCCCTTATCATTCACTTCTAGCGGCAGTAAGAGGTTTAGAGGCGCCTTGCATCTCCTGGCAACCTTGGCTATGAGCCACTGACGAACCTATCCGCCATGAATGTATCCATGCCTTTTTTGAGTCAGAAAGACAAGCTTGCAGAGGGTGGTTTCAATCCATTGCCCTCCGGCTTATGGACTCCGCATGCTTTTGCTGCACTACTCCGCTGCACCCAACAGAATCAAATGGTAGAATCATGGAACTGGAGAGTTGGAAAGGACCTCGAGGATCAGCTAGTCCAACCCCTTGTCCTGAGGCAGGATACCCCATATCTAAAGTATCCCTGACAGATGTCTGTCTAGTCTTTTTTTTCTGCAGGTTTCCGGAGAGGAAGTAATTTGTGAATCATGACCAAAATCTGCCAATTCATCCAAACTTTATTTTTCACAGGATCCACAGTCCTGATGCTGAGGTTAATGCTACCCCACAGAGGAACTGAAAGCTCCATTTACAGTGTTGCTGTTTGGTTCCTGATGTTGGATACAGCCCCACTGTTACACTCCTCTGTTTTCCTTAGGACCATCTGTCTCAAGGGACGTGTTCTATTAAAGCTATTGAAAAACTGCGGAGATAATTTCTGTTGTTAAAATGTTACCTCCTCTCTTTCTTGTCAGTGGGTTTATTGATTTCCCTGAAGATGTTTGACAGCACGCCGTCTGTCCAGTCTCGTGTGGTGGGGTCAAGAATCCCGTACAGCTCGATCACACTCATGGCTTTGGGGTTCAGCGTGTAGAGCTTGGTCACCAAGCCTAGCCTAACAGCACATTTGAGATGTAATTAGGAAGCAGAACATTCATTAAAAAAACACACACATCCAGTACTAGACTTCGCACCAAACAAAATAAAAACAACTGGAAGATAAAGATTTAAAGAAGATCTTAATGCAAGACCAATACAGCCCATTTATCCTAGAACAGGGGTGGGGAACCTCAGATCCAGGGGCCAAATGTGTCCCACAACTAGTTTTTATGTGGTCCCTTTGCAGTTCCTCACTCTGACCCCTGGATGCAGCTCCTATCCCCAAGCACCGAAAGACTGAGGCTGATTGTACACATGCAGAGTTATTTCAAAATAGCTGTCATTCTGGATTTGTCATTCTAGAGTAACTGTCTACATGATCATTAAGGGTGTTTTCAGACGGACAAACTATTACTTGATTAGGAGATTATTCCTTGATAACTTAATTCCGGAACAGCCAATCTGAACAGAACTTGCTGTTATTCAGGAATTAGTCTCTGGGATGAATCTCAATCCCATGGTGCTTTTCATCCATGCTCAGCACACTGATTTCTGGGATTGAAGAAAATCTGATTTTCTTTATTTTTTCTGATTTTTGAGTTGAAGAAAATGGTAACTCATCCTTTTGTTCTGCGGGTATTTACACTTGGCGCTCCACAATGCATTGTTGAAGGATGAAGGAGGAAATACAATTGGCCCTGTCACATGCCCCTAGCCATAGAGGCAGAACTGCCTAGAGAGGATGTCAGCCCTTGACGTAGGTCTCTGTGGCGCTAATCAAGGAATAGTTGACTAATTCGTTATAGTCATTTAGACAGACCTAATCACGGAATACTTTAACATCTAGATGTTTTTGTTATCACGTGATAACAATCACTGGTTTGCAATGCTTATATGGACATCTCATTCCGGAATTAAGGCTCTAATCTTTCCATTCGAAAATGCCCTATTACTCTGGAATAAGCACTATTCCAGATTGGCAGTATAGACGCTTATTCCAATATAAGAGTCATCAGAAGGAGTGCATCAATCCCACGGTGCAGCACAGTTTAATTACAGTGACTTGGGGAACTCCAACTGAGAGGAGAATGCTTCTGCTAGCGCATCGGTCTTGTCATTAATTGACCAGGACATAAATTTTGTATTTGTGTAGAGAGCCGAGACAAACATTCTTCCATGTAGACAGCGCAGCTGAATTTCAGAGCCTTCTTCTGCTCTGATTTCTGGGTGCTGCATGGGCAGCTGTGAGCCCTTCTCCTTCCAACGTCCTTGCTGTGCCTGGAGTGGATGGGTGTGATGGATTTCCTCTGCTGCAGGGTCAGAATGGATAAGGAGGCAGCATGGGAAGCATTTTGTCACAGCCTTCTCTGCTGTAAATCCGTCCCCGTGATATTTTGCCACCCAATACCATAGAGACGTTGGGTAGAGAGGACGTAAAATCTCTTCTTGCCAATCTCTCTGGTAGAGTGGCTTCATACCGGCCTAGTTGTTCACACGACCACGATTCTGGTATTATTGCATGCCAAGGTAGATAAATTCTTGAAAATCACGTTGAACAATGCCGGCATAAAACCAGGAAACAGGAGTTAAAAACCAGGAAGTAGAAGTGATTTAAGCCGGCATGGCAATTTACACGATCAAGTACAATCCAGATTTAGAGGGGTTAATGCTGGTATTAGGTTCATGTAAAAACAGCCTGAGCTCAGGGTAAGAGAACAGAGCGGAGAACCCTGAATCAAAGAGAGGGGTCAGATCCGGCTCTCAGAGCTTGTACTGGGTTTCCAAAGTAATCCCTTGGAGCTAAAAGGTTCCTCAACCCTGCTCTAGCTGTCATTGAGCATAGAAAGGATTCAGGGCTTGGGCTACATGAGGCAGAGTTTCAGCTGTAGGGAGTGGAGAAGTTCCATTCACTCCTTCCTTCATAGCTTTCTGTATCTCCTCAGAGCTGCAGCCTAGGGGGCAGGGCAAGGTCATGTGCTCCTTTACCTATGTGGAGGAATTTTTATATTAAGACCTTATGAACATAAGAACCAGAGTAAAATGGAAGACAGAGGTATGCTGGATAAAGAACCAGTCTTTACAGAAATGAGCTTTGGCCTACTCACAAGATATAAACATCTCTGTTTTGAGCTTTGTGTCTCAGGGCAAGGTTGAGAAGCAGCTCTCCCTGTACTTTTCCTTGATAGATACGAGATAGATAACCTTGTAGCTGCATAAACTAATTGAATTGTTTAGACTTGCTAGATCAGCCATATTGTTTTGAGAACATCCTTGCTGACTATGTAAACAATTATTGTAGCCTTTCACTTTGTATGACGTTATTTTGATTGACAACTTGTATTTATCTGTTTGAACTGGTATCTATAAAATAGCTATGTAACTTTTGCTCGAGAGACCAGTTTTGAATCTTTGCATAGGTTCATTACTCTCTCTCTCTCTTAGCGCTTTGAGATTATTGAAGAACTCTGACAGATTTTCACCCGCAGCTTGTGAGTATGAGAGTTTTCTTCTACACCTACTCAAAGTTACAGCCTCCTTCTCACCATGCAGTGCAGAGCCCTGACTGGGAGCTGCGGGCAGTGGAGGTCTGCACTTGGGTTGAGCAGTCTCTGCAAGCTGAGATGGGGGAGGAGGGGAGTCGTTGGCACTTGGAGCACTTAGCAATGCCTATGGGCCACGGACCCCGTGGGCCATTGCCTACCAACACCCCTGCACTGTAGGCCGTCCCAAATAAGCCCTCTCACCCTCCACTCACCTGGTTTGAGCTTGGCAAAAAGTATTAATGACCACAGACTTGCCGCCTCCCGTAGGGCCAACCACCATTGTAGTATGACGAGTCAACATTGTCTCATACATTTGAACGACTTTATCCACCTGAAAAACAGGCATTAACGTAGACCCATGTGTAACTAAAATCAAGGTAGTTCTATTGACTGCAATGAAGCTACTTGACACCAGTTCAGGGTCTGCCTCATTGTTTATAACTCCAAACGTTATGACATGTCTCTACCTGAAATGGCAACACGATGTAACCGCCATCGGCCAGCACCTGCTCGACGGCATCATTAAAGTTCGGATAGCGCACTCGGGGGCAATCCAGCCCCGGAAACAGGTCAGAGATCAGGCCGAGGAAAAGAGGAACATCTTCAAATACAAACTTGGGGAGATTCATATCTCGCAGAGCCCTCATGAGGACCACGTCCTAGTCAGAAAGACACACAAGGGTTGGAAGTATTTTTTAAAAACTCCTTATTCCAAGACAGTTTCAGAGACTGTCATTGTTTGCACCTCCTACAACATCAGACAATTATCTCAATGTCAATGTCAACTGCAAGTGGAGACAAAATCCAGGCTTCAAGCATGAAAAGGAAAATTCCTTTTACAAGTCAAATTTTTTAGCCTGGGTGCTGGACTGTCCACTATGACTGGTTTGCCCTCACTGTTTGAAATGCGTATGATTTTTTATTTTTTTTCTGTAACAGCCCTCTCAAAGGATTGCTTTTGTATGTAGGAAAATTGGGTTCTTGCCTGGTGAATTTTCCTTCTACTGGGAGTCCTCCTGGGCGGCAGCTGGAGCATGCTCAGAGGGGATCTAGCCCCTGTACTCCAGTCATTCTAAAGATCTGACTTGCACTAACCCTAAGCTCTAAAACTCAACTCTAGGACTCATGAAGCTCTGCAAAGAAAAAGGAAACAGAACTATGAGGGCAAAGAGGGACCACTGAACCACCCACCCCTTGAGTCGATCCAATAAATCAGGGATGAGGGGTAACAGGTATCTGTTCTTCATAGTAATGGCATTCAGTCCCCTGTAATCTATACAGGGCCGAAGATCCCCTTCTTTCTTGGGAACAAAAAATATAGGCGCCCCTGCCAGGGAGGTGGAGTGGCATATGAACCCCTTCTTTAGGTTCTTGTCTAGATACTCCTGGAGTGTGGTCAGTTCTGGGGGGGGGGGGGATAGGGAGTAGATCCTACTGTAAGGCGGTCCTGCGTTGGGGATTAGGTCTATATGGCAGTTGTATTGGCAATGGGGTGGTAATTCCACAACCTCCATTTTGCTAAATACCTCTACTAAGTCCATATATTCCCTAAGGATTTTAGTTTCAGACATACCTTCTCTGATGGTCCCAAGGGCCTGCCTAGTTAGCCGGGAGTGATCACAGTTCAAGTAGCAATAGGGGGAGTGGAACCATACTGTTGCTTATGTCAAGTTCACCATGGGATTATGTGCGAGGAGCCACGGATATCCCAGTACCACAGGAAACAGGGGGAAGGAGATCACATTGAATTGTAGTTGTTCTGAGATCACACTGAATTGTAGTTGTTTGATATTAACTTGTACCATAGGGGACTATGGTACAAGTTAATATCAAAGTACAAGACGTAATAGGACAAGATACCAAAGGAGATCCATCAATGGTATGTACTAGCTCCGTGCATCCTTTGTTTTCGCAGGGTATCTGATGACGAACAGCGAATTGGGTATCCAAAAAGTGACCGGAAGCCCCAGAATCTATTAAGGCCTTAACTATAACAGATCTGGTGTCCTTAATAGTCAATGTTACAGGAACATACAGATGTACGGGTCCGCTTCAGGAGGTAGAATTAAAGGATGGGGAGGGTAAGGTCCAAGGAAGGGCAATGTTCACCGGGACGTCCCTGGTTCGCCTTGGTGCCCGTCATTTCCCAACCCCCCAAACCTGGAAGGTTTTATCGGGCATTCCTGGGCAAAGTGTTTCCCCTGCCCACAATAGAAACACAATCGCCCTTGGCATCTCCTCTCTCTTTCCTCCGGGCTTAATGGACCTCTGATGGCACCTATTTGCATGGGTTCAATTCCTGGAGCCTCCATAGTGGGGGCACTAGTAGGAGGTAATGTCCGCACAGGATGGGGTACTGACCCCCGAAAGTGGTCCCTTTGTCTTTCCCGCTTACACTCATTTAACCTCTCATCGATATGTATGGTCAAGGTGACCAAATCACTCAAACTCACTGGGGTTGCTACATATGCTAACTGATCTTTAAGCTCATCGTTGAGTCCTTGCTGGAACGGGACTCACTCCACCGCAAATCAAGTGTCAATTCCTGGAACTGGGTTATGTATTCGAGCAAGGGACTTTTCCCTTGTCTTATGTGCAAAATAGCCTGTTCAGCATCCCTAACCCCATGAGGGCAATCAAATAAAAATTTAAACTCCCTAATAAAACCCTCATAATCCCCTAACAACGGGCTATTTGTGGTCAAAAGAGGTGTGGCCCAATCAAGGGCCACTTCTTCCAGGAGACCTATCATGTAGGCTACTTTGGCTGGATCAGTGATGTAGGTCCAGGGTTGGGTCTGGAAGGTCAAGGCACATAAGGCTAGAGAGCTTTGACAGAGGTTTCTATCCCCATAACATTTATCAGGTTTGGGAGCCTTAGGTTCCCTCAGAAGGAAGTGGGCTAATTGAGGATCCATTGGGGGAGGAGCCACAGCCCCCAAACCCTCCAGGTTAGCTGAGAGGGACCTGCTCCCGCCCCTTCTCCTATCCCAAGCACTTGGTCCTGTTGTTCCCTTAGGTCCTTTACTTCCAAAGCTAAGGACTGGACTGTCCTAATAAGTGCAGTCAAATCCTGTGTGGAGTCCAAGATGAGGAAAATCTCTAAGAAAATATGCACCGGTAATACTACTGGGAGGGAAGGGAATAAAGGAAGAGGTTCGAGGTCTGGGGATAGGTCCACTGCTCTTACTCCGGTCTTAGCAAAGCTCACATGGAGACTAAAATGCCCTCAGGATCTTGTGGGGGCTTTCTCTCGAGCCTCGAGAGCAACCAAGATCATCACTGGGCGGAGAGGGCAGTTCCCTGGGGAAGGGAAGGTATAAGGGGTAAAGAATACTCACGCTCTCAAGATCTCTGTCAGGGGAGGTCACCAGGAACAGAAGTGCCCGTGTCTTAGGTCCCAGGGGGAAGGTTCTTGCCATGAAGGGTTGCAGGGGGATGAACAGGGAGGGGAGACACACACACAGCTTCCTTACACGCTGTGGAGGTGCAGAGGTTTGGGGAAGGGGGCGTTTCCACTTGCAGACACTCACAAACACTCTAACATAAGTCTCCACGCATCCAATTATACTCTAGCCCTTGCACACACAGAAGCACACGCACTGAACAGTCCTACACACACCCACACGCTTACACACCCTCACAACCACGCAGATATCTAGATTAACACGATTCACAGGTATCAAAGTCAGAACACAGGGCCAGCCTCTCAAATGATTGCTGGCGGGGAGGAAATATCCCATCAGTGCTTATATACAGATTCTCCCAAGTTCCCTCAGGTGCTGTTAGCTCCACACATCCCAGGCCCTGCCTCTCTGTGGGTCTCTAGCCGCGCGCTGTGCCGCAGCTGTATCCCCAGTTGTCCCGCAACCTGGGGAGTGTACGGCGCGGCGTTCCCTAAGTCCTGTGGTTCCTGGCGCCGCCCTGTTGGCCATGCGTCGGGATGCTATCGTGTCTCCGGTTGACGTGCTCTGTCGAGTTGAGCCTCCTCGCCCGGCTGGGATTACCCACCACCAGGCGGGGATCCTGACAGATTTAGGTTCCAGGATGGGAAACGGTGTACTACAGGAGAGGTGTACTCACAGCCCTTAGGAAGCGGACCATGCGTGGGTGCTTAGCTAGTCTTACTCCCTGCACTGTGGTAATTACGCTGTTCAGGGCTGCTACCTGCTGCTGGAAGGTGTTGTTAAGTGGAGTCTTGGAAGGTCTATTGTCCCTGTGTTCACACCATAGTGTGAAAGCAGCCCGGGTTCCCTGGTAAATGCATTTGGTGGCTGGCCGTCTGGACTGTAGCATGGTGTCAAAAACCTGGTTAGAGAAGCCCAGTTTAGCCAGGGTTCGCCGCTCAATATCCAGACTGTTAGTTTCAGCAGGCCCGGATTGTCGAAGAGGAGAGGGCCCTGTAAAAGGAGATCGGGGTCTTCTGGCAGGTGGAGTGGAGGCGCCGAGCTCAGGTGTTGCAGACCTGCGAACCACGGGCATCTCAGTCAGTAAGGGGCAATTACGATAGCGGTTGCCCGTTCTCTCCTGATCTTCGTCACTGTCTTGCTGAAAAGTGCAAAAAGGGGAAGACATACAGCAGGCCTTGGGGCCAGTGGGAGTTTAGTGTGTCGAATGTCACGGCGCAATCATCCGGGAACCTGGATATGAAGAGCGGAGTCTTTGTGTTGTTTGCTGTGGCAAATATGTCCATCACTGGGTGGCTGAACTTCTGGGTGACCATCTGGAATGCCTTGTCGCTGAGTGACCATTCCCCCAGGTCGACTGTCTGATGGCTCAGCCATTCTGCCCGTATGTTGGTTACCCCTTTAATATGTACCGCTGTCAGGGAGCTCAGGTTGCATTCCACTCGGGAGATCAGGAGGGTGACCTGGCGATGTAGGGATTTGAAGTGGGATCTTCCTTATGATTCACGTATGCCTTCGCTATTGTGTTGCCCGTGTAGACGAGAGCGTGTTTGCCTTGTAGGGATGAAGCCAGGCCTCTTAGTGCTAAGTAGATGGCTCAAAGTTCCAACCAGTTTATATGGCGCTTGCACTCCCACGATAGCCATTTGCCTTGTACAGAGTTGTGTTTCACGTGAGCTTCCCAATCCTAGGAGACTCACGTGTTGTGAGCAAGACCCTGTCCGAGTCTGATAATGGGACTCGTCTCGAACCTGTCTTCATTCATCCACCAGTGGAGGGACTGTTTGAGTCAAGCTGGGACCTTGATCCAGGGGTTCCTGTTGTCTGTGATGTTGCAAGATCCCAAGACAGGAAATCATGAGGCCCAGGAGGCTGGTCAGTGACATGAGCAGGGTCTTGTGCTGTTGACAGATTTGACGGGCCATGGATCTCAGCTTCTCTTGTCTCTGTGTGGTGAGAAATACCCTGAACTCCTTGGTGTTCAGGATAACCCCCAGGTGCTCAAAGGTTTGAGGCAGAATGAGGTGGCTCTTTGTCAGGTTGATGATGAACCTATGGTTCTGTAGGCATTGTACTGTCCTGCGGACATCCGTCAGGGCTCTGGCCTTGGAGGGTGACCTGATAAGAATGTCGTCGCGGTACGGGTGAAGTCTGATCCCTTCTTTTCAAAAGCTGGCCATGAGTGGGATCGGCATCTTGGTGAATGTCCTCGGAGAGATGGCACGTCCAAAGGGCAGCGCTGTGTACTGCCAATGTTTTTGGGAGTACATGAACCTAAGCCACCATCTGTGTGATGGTAGAACGGGAACATGCAGGTAGACTTCCTTGAGGTCGAGGGAAGTTAGCCACTCGCCTTCGAGACTGCAAGTCAAATGGATTGGAGAGTCTCCATCTTGAACGGTTGGACCCATATAGCTTCATTTAAGTTCTTGAGGTCCAGGATGGCACACCACTTGTCCGACGTTTTTGTGACCAGGAATAGTATGGAATAGAGCTCGGATCCTCTTTCTCCAGGTGGTACTGGCTCTATGGCTCAAATGGTGTAGAGTCTGTGGATCTCCTCCTGCATGGCTGCATGTTTCACTGGATTGGAAGACACTGGAGAGACACAGAAGGAGGTCAGAGGGGATTGGTAAAATTTGATGGAATACCCTCTCTGGATTGCACGAAGGACCCACTTGTCTGAAGTTGCAACGTTCCATTGTTTTGCAAATAGTTGCAACCTGCCCCTAAGGCTTGGGGTTCTTGAGCGGCTTGAGGTTTGTAGTCATGCGTCAGGCTTAGGGTGGGGAGCATCCCTGCCATGCTTGGATCTTGGCCCTCCTGCTCCCTTCTGCCTATACCAGTGGGGCTTGAGTTCTTGAGAGTAGGTTTTATGAGTCATATGTCCCCCTTCTGCCACCTGCTGGTGAGTAGCCTGAACTGGTGCGACGAAAAGGCTTGTTAGAGATGCCCAGGCTCGGCAATGTTTGCTTTTTGGATTTATCAGAGGCATCAGCTAAAACCTTATCGAAGCGGAGCCCAAAAGGCTTTTCTCCCTGAAAGGGATGCCCCCCCACCCCCACCCCACCCCCAGAGTGTTCGTAGCGGTGTTGTCTCCCTTCCACGTTCTGAGTCACAAGCGTCGACGAGTGGCTACATTAGAGGCTGCTGCTCTGGCTGCCCAGGAGAGGATGTCGGTGGAGGAGTCAGCTATAAACACATAGGCTTGCTGCATGCGAGTGGCTAATATTCTGGTCATTTTCATGGAGACACTGGGGTCTCTGGCTCGTTTTGCCCAGGTCATGAGGGCCCTGGAGAAGTAGGAAGTAACAGTAGTCATCTTAAAGATGGAGGAGATCTCCAGAAAGTTTCTCCCGAGGTTGATTTCGATACCCATCTGTCAGGTCCTTAGGGAAACACTCCCCCTCCGTGGGGAATACCGAGTTTTGGGCTAGAGATGCCGCTGCAGCATCCACCTTGGGGACTGGCAGAAGGGCTTCCTTATTTTGAGGAAGCAAATAAAAGGGACTCCTGAGTCCTGTTCATTTTCCTTGCCCAATTAGGGAGTCGTCACTCCTTTTTTATGATTTTGTCATAGGTCTTATCCGGAATCAAGCGCTTGTCCCTGGACCTAGGCTTGGGTATATATTCTCTTTCTGAGGAGTCAGAGGAATCTCGTTTTCCTGAGGTGGAGAGCCTTAATAACCAGGTCAAAGATGTCATCCCTATACTTGCTGGGGAACTCCCTTTCTGGGTCAGAAGAAGCCTCGATGGTTGGCTCTAGAGTCTCCCCCACTTCAGGAGCGGAGTGGGAGTCTTCCTGGTTAGAGACCTGATGCCCATCCGAGTCCCGGTATTCTGAGGCCTCATCCTCCCCTTCTGCCGAGGTCCTGGAGGAATTTTTACTTCCCTGGCTTTTGTCTTTTGCTCTAGCTGCCTTGGGGGCTGCTCCCCGAGTCGAGGTAGAGGCCCCTTCCCCTTCTGAGGAGTGTATGGACTCAGTCTCCTCTGAAGCTGATCCCGGGGGGTGGGGGGAATCCAGCAGTGGCCAGGAGACCTTGAGGGGGGTTTGGGGGAGAGGGAGTTTTCCCTTACACCCTGGTCTGGAGGAGCCTTTATGGGAATGTCCTTTCCCCGTGAGCCTGGCAGGACAGCGTTTCTGTTTTATCTCTGTTAGAATCTCCTGCAGGACCATCATATGAGGGTCCCTGGGGGGAAGGGAACAGATCAAGCTGTGGGCTTACTCTGGCTTCGGCCTCCACTGCCGCCTCCAGGGCACGACTCCTCATCGTCATCATCCCGGTGATTAGGAGGGCAGCTCCCTGGTCACCGTCGGCAGCGCTGGCTCAGGCGATGCCTTGCTGGAGCCACTGGATGCGCTGGAGAGCCAGGCGACCTCGCTGGCTTTTACTTTCATTTTCTCAGCAGCCACGGGGAAAAAACGGAGGCCTGCAGGGGAGGAGCAAGCCGGCACCTTTCTTAAGGCAGCAAGCCGGTCCGGAGGGTAGGAGCCTCGGCGGAGCACTGCTAGAGACTGGCCCTGCTTCTCCTGTGCTCCCGCTGCTCCAGAGTCCCCTACCAGCCTGGGGGGACGCTCCAGTGAAAGGAACCCTCCAAAAGGAACTCTTCCCGGGGGAAGAGGGTGAATGGAAGAGGGAGTCCTCCTTCCCTGCACCAAAGAAACGACTCTAGGGGACCAGATCCCTTTCCAAATTGAAGTTTTTAAGAAAAAAATCTCCATTCTAGATGGAGGCTGCCTAGCCTGCGTCCTGTTGGTGTGGAGAGAGATGAAGAACTGGAGTACAGGGGCTACATCTCCTCTGAGCATGCTCCAGCTAAAATCAGAAAGTCTGCCTCCTAGTGGCTGTGGTGGAGATCTGTTTTACAACTGGCCAGCCAGGAGGACTCCCAGGGAGTAATACCTGTCCTGCATTGTGCTCCATCTATAGCTCTGAATTTGCCTGTAGAAGGACCCTATGGGGCCCAAAAGCTTGCACACTCTCACCTACAGACGCAGGCCAATCAAATTTGTGACCAACATGGAAATCGCACTCTCTCTGACAGCTGCACTTTGAATTAGTTCACAAAAGGTCCACATGAAAATAACTACAGTAGGAACCCCCTAATTAAGAGACCTTGGGGGGGGGGACATGATTTTTGACTGGATCAGAGAGTGAGTGGGTAGGGTCCAGATTAAGGAAAATCCAGATTTGAGAGTTCTAGGTAAGACCACTTCTACTGCATCTGTCTCTACTTGGTGTAGGTTCATTCACAGAACTACAACAAATGGTCCCTTTCCTGGCATTCTATGAGAAGGTCTCCATATGGCCACACACACGGCAGCATGTGCAAAGATTAACCTTACGTGTCTAAATGCCACTGAAAGTAAATAGGGGTAGGGCGCTAAAGTGTCATTTTACATTTAAAACGCTTCCCCATGAATTGACTTACTCAAGGTATACAGAGCTAGCCCACGTCGGAGCGCAGAACAGAAACCAAGTGTCCTGATATTCTTGCTTGAATCCTAACAACTAAACCGTCCTTCCTTTGCATCCTAGACAAGAGGACTTGTAAGTGTCGGGAAATAGGTCTGAGACAGATCTCTATATCCGCCGAAGAGCTCCCTCTTTTTATCCGCGTTACTCTAAAACGCTCTTTCTGCAGCTCTGCATGCTCTGGAAGGGGGCACCTGAACACGGCGAGAACCTGGACGTTGGTCATAAATAAACCACAAGGCGGGAGGACAAGGGGCATCGACATGCAACTGCTTCTGAGCTAGGCTGAAGTCCACGTGGCAGCCTCCTTACCAGGACGACTGACTGAGATGTGCCTACCTCAGGAAGGTTCGGTGAGCCTCTCTTCAGCTCTCCAGCCATCACTAGGACCGATTTAAGTGCTCGAAGTCCAAAATCATAATGGTGCTGTTTAGAAAGTTGTTCTCTTGCCAGCTTGTATAGAACAGTCATCTTTTTGGCCAGGATCTGTGAGGCAAAACAGAGTCAAACAGATGGCCATCAAGAAGTCTCAGCCCACCCACTGCATGGGTACATTTTTTTATGGCACTTTGGAATGGAGGGACCCTACCTTTGCCATAAGGAAGCCTTCAGAAAACAGCATGATCTCACAGATCTGTTGGAGATCTGGCACAATCACCACCACGGGCCTGAACAAAGCCTTCACAGACTCGGGGAGTTCGGTGCGGCCAGCGTAACCAGGGTTCATGGTAATGAAAATGCCCATTCGTGCATCCAGGGAAATTTCTTGTCCTTCAAACTAAAACATAAACCAACGTCAGGGTCAGGCTGAACAGTGACAGGATTTGCTTCAATCAGTCAAGGCTCCCATGGCACATGGTGCTCTAGGTCAGCCAGGTTAAGGTACATCAATTTTTGTAGCCAACGTTACACAAGGAAGTGGTATGACCACTATCATGTCTAGCTGCCTCTGACTTCCCCAACCCAATGGCTCACGTATCCACTTACAACTGAGTGAACTGGAGTTGAATGGTTGGTGTGACACCAGCCAGAGACTGAACTCACAACCTTCAGGGATACAGTTGAGTAGCCACTCAACGTACACACCTCGAGCAGGACGTAAACCTTACTACACACATCACATAGGAAAGTGTGCCCATTTTCTACATGGGGAAACTGAGGCAGAGAACTGTTGAGACCAAATGCTTAGAACCTCTTGAAATCGGGCCACTTATTTAATTTAAATATGGAGTTAAGCGTCGCATTCTGGACAGAAGTGGAGACAAAGCCAGAATCTTATGACACCTATCCTTCACTTCCCAAACTATCAGCTTCAGCTTCACTTCTCCTTTGTCGATCATCTTTTCCGGTATTTACCTGAAATGTTACCAGTTGATTCATCAGAGCATTTCGAATTGTCTGGATCTGAGAAGAGATGACGGAAAGCACAGAAGCGTCGATGCGATTAAATTCATCAAAACATCCCCAAGCACCGCACTGGGCGAGACCGGCGAAAATCTTACCGACTGCCTAGAAAAAGGGGAAATATAACCTTAAACAGAAGCTGAAAGTGCACACTGATCTCTGCTCTGTTCAAGAGCCAAGCACCAACGACAAGGGTTCCCAAAGCTCAGGGCTCTTATAGCCCCTGAAGAGGGCAGGGCTAGGGCAATGCCCAGGTCTCCTTAAAAGGCCCTCGCCTAACCTGTTACAGGACATGGTGAGTGATGTGGGCAGCCACTCCAGGTGAGAGTGACTCACCCTGCACCCAGTCCATAGCAACTGTGTCTGCACACAGCTGTCCCCCAAGGGGAAAGGCTGAGGGGGTTTATTCACAGCACAGCCATAGAAACAGGGTGTAAACCTGGCTTCGCTGACATCAACAGCTAACATCAGGATTGTGCCAAATGCGTCCATCCTGAGCCAGACAGCCCATCAAGCTAGGGTGCTTAAGGCACACCAGTTTCTGTAGTCTGGGATGCGCAAGGGAGTGACTGGTCACTCACCATCCCCTCTGCAATGGATCCAGTACCCGCTCACAGCTGAGTGGACTGAAGGCAGCCATCCTATGCCAGACTAAGTAGGACTCTGTGGAGGCAACCCTAAATGGGACCCTATAAGTTGGGCCATAATAGCCAAAGGAGGGTAGCATGTAATAAGATGAAAAACAGCTGAATGCTGGGTAATTTTAAAGGCCTAATGGAAGCTAGCTTTTGCCTTAGACAGCAATAGTATCTCTCTGAGAATGCTGTTCTCATCCCTTTCTCATAATAAGGTTTGAGACACTGAGATGCCTTTCGCCTGTGTTTTCCATAACAAATAGGCTAAGGAACCTTGCAGTTGGGAAGTCAAATTAACCTTGTTAGGCTCCATATATTATAAACAGTTTGGCTTATATAGTTTGAAAACAACTTGCTTTATTTATATAAACAAATTGTGCAGACATGTAGCTCATTGCCTTTTGATTGACAAGCTTGGACCTTTTGTCTGTATTGGAACCTAGAAAAGCTTTTGTGTTCTGGGAAGGACCAGAGAACTCTCGAATCCCTGCGAGGATGCGGAGTCCCTCTCCCTTTCAATGTTGAAAGGTAAATAAAGAATGCCTGGCAGATTCAAACCAACAGCGTGGGTATGTATTTTTCCTCCACAACTCAAACCCACAGCCTTCAAGGATGTAGTGGAGTACCTCAGTCACTCAGCCACCGGGACTGTCATTTTGTCTCCTACCACAATATGTTACCAGAGAAAACAACGTTAGGACTCTTACTTTAAAATCCATGCCTTCACCGCAGTTTGTTACCACACAGAGCAACCCCAGAGCTTTGGCCAGATCTTTGGTTGTCTCCGTTTTCCCGGTTCCAGCTGGCCCTGCCGGTGCTCCGCCCAAAAACATGGACAAAGCCTTTTGGGAACAAACCAGAAAAGTGAAACAGTGTATGGATACCAGTAATATACGTGCAATTAATTATTATTAATAATAACGTCCACTGCGCTTTCCGTGTTCAATCCTTATTGAGTTCACCCTCAGAGCCACCTTGTGGTTGCCATTTTACAGATGGGAACTGATGCTGAGAGATAGTGACTTGCTCATGGTTCATGTGAGTTCATGGTTAAGTCATGGTTAAGTCAGGATTTGAACTCTGGTGGTCCAGGTCTAACAACTTATCCACCAGGCTGCACTGGCTCTCTCAGTCTCAATGGCACTGTGGCGGAGAGTATTCTCAAGACAGGACATGAGGAAGTCCGCAATATTCCCCTAAAAATCACCATCCGCCAGCCATAATTGTAATAAGAATAATGACATGCAATTAGATAGTGCCTTTCAATCAAACATCTCAAAATGCCTATCAAAAAGCGCTATAATTCACACCTGGCAGATGAAGGAACCAAGATACGGAGAGGTTAAGCAACTTTACCAAGGTCACAGAACAAGTCAGTGGCAGAACCTGATTTTTTTGCCTCAGGCCTCAGCACAAACCACTAGACCTTGCAACCTCTTAAAATCACTTAAGATAACAACTCTAACTCTGCTGATCTGAAGGAAAGAAATGCTGGCCTCTCACGGCCTCTGATGAAGTCTCAAGATTATACATCACGGAAGTTAAAAATTTATTGCAAATAGTTTTGTTACCAAAATGACTCAACTACCACAGAAACAGTCAGCCAAGAAGTAACTCTTGATCTACAACTGCTTTTTGCATTGTCTCGATCTATCAGATCACAGGTTGGTTTTAACAGATTTACAATTAATCAAATTCAGGGTAAAAGACATCAGGGATGGCCTGGTGAGGTTGTGAAGCCCTGTAACCATATATTTCAGCAGAAGGTCTCACCTGTGTGAGCGTGAGGTAGATACGATCCGTGAGCGGAGTGATGACCAGTCGCCCATTCAAGCCCATGTACTCATAGCCGTAGGAGAAGGTGCCCGTGCACTGACGCACGTTGAGCTCATCTGGCTCCCGATCCCAATAAAAGCGCAGCTGGCTTTCCCATTCAAACTCACGAGCTTCCATGATGCTGTAAAGGACAGAGGTGTTCACATGATGCAAAGGATTCCAGGAAGATAACACACTCTCTGGTATTCCCTCGCCAATCGGTGAATTACCTGTCTCTTACAAACGTATCCACTATGTCTCGGGCATGGACATCGATGATCAGGACAGTATTGTATTTTTTCCTGTCGTTATTGCTCAGGGGCTTAGTGATCCGGGTTACCAGGGAATCGATCTGCTGATGCATTTTCTTAGCATAGTTTTTCATTGCCTGTTTCTCTCCTTTCTTCACTTTTTGAAAGATGTCTTCCACCTCCCAAGTCCACCAGACCTGGTTTGCAGCCAGCACCATCATGCCTTCGTACATCAGCATCCAGTCAACTCTAGGAGAAACAGGAACAGGACATGTCTGGCATTCGACAGCTACTGAATGGAACAAAGGAAGAGGAGGGTTCAGCTGGCCTGAACCAGGGGGACATTATGGCTCCTCTAACTCTAGGGAGAATTCGGAGCAAGATTAGAACAAACTCCAAGGTGGAAGAGCTGCTCCCTTCAGTTTAGAAGGTTGTTACTTCCTTCAAATACCAAGCAAGGCGAAGCTGGATTTTTACTGGTAGCTCCCTGCTTTACTAAGTATACAACAACTTTGGTTCCGTTTAAGTATTGCAAACTTCCAAAAACTGCTCTCTATGATCTCTCTAGCTCATGGCTTGTACAGGAGTCTTCCACTCTACTCCCCACTGTCAGAGCTCTTTTCCTTGTGCAGCACTGACCATCCTGCTTTCTATAAGGACCTCCCCCTGTACAGGACCCCCTGGCTAGTTCACTCCTTGTACAGGGCTCCCCGACTCTGCTGTGCCCATGTACAGGACTCTCCACCTGGCATAATGCTGCCTATCCTGCAGCTCTCCCCCTGTACAAAGCTTCCTCACTCAGTTTTCCTCTGTCCAGGGCTCTCTCCTGGCACAATTATGACCATTATTCTGCAGCTCTCTGTCTCTAAAAGACTCCCCCACTTTACTTCCCCTTGGACAGGGCTCCCTTTTTTGCACAATGCTGCCCACTCTGCAGACCTCCCCCTGTACTGGGTTCCATATTCTGTATGCCCAATAAAGCTGCTCCCTGTAAAGTGCTCCCCCTGTGCATGGCTTCCACCGTGGAAGCTATTTACAGAGACTCTGCCCCTCCTCTCTCCCCTTAATGTCCCCCCTCACTTTTGTGTATGCTCCCTTCCTCCCTGCTCCCCCATAGAATTTCCCTCCCTGGGCTGAGGCTCGCTCTTAAGAGTCCTCCAAAAAGGACTACACTTGCGACTCTGCCCCACAGGGCTGCTCTGCACAGGACCCCAACATCTCCCTGCCCCCATCCTGCAGAACACCCGCTGTATCAGCCCAGAGCACCTGCTTTCCCTCATTCCTTAGTGGGGTTGGGAAAGTCGGCGGGAGAAGCACTGAAAGAAGATCGATTCCATCCCACCTCTAGCCTCCTGTCTCCGGGATAAACCTCTGCCCTCTTCCTGCACCTGGGATCATCGCCGGCAAACTCCAGAGCTCCAGCCCCAGCCATGCTCTTCCAATATGGCGTCCCATTGGAGCCGCAGCCCAGACAACCCATGTTTTTGGAGGTGGAAGGGCTGTCACTGAAATCCATGCGCTCTGTGGTTCTGGGAGGGTTTGGGGGCAAGATAAGTCACCCCAAACGTCACTGTGGGATTAGCTAGCTCTGTTGTTTAGACATCTCGGCATCCCTGGCCCCCAAGCCGAGGTGCTTGCTGTGCGAGATTAGATCAGAATGACCTTCAGCTCTCCCCCTTCCACAGGCCTTGCTCTCCTCCTCTCCCCACCAGATCAGCTCTAAGCATGGCTGACCAGTCACTCACACTGCCCCCTGGGATGTGCTGTTCCATCTCTTTCCCCAGCACTGATAGACTCTGGCAAGCAGTGCCTGCTGGGAGTTGTAGTTCTCAGCATTCAAGACTGTTTGCTTTTAAACAGTCTCTGCATTACACACAGAATGTTCCCAAGCAATCCACACTCAGGATGGTCTCCATAGGCCAACATTAAATTTTCAAATGTCATAACTTAAAAACTACTAACCAGATTTACAAAAAGTAAACCAGAAGGCACCTCCTGGCAGCCTTCTTGAATTTTCTAATAGGCTTACACTTCCTCCCAACCAGCACAAACCCCTTTACCCTGTCGAGATCGAGACAGTCTAACTTTTGAAAAAACAGGCTTCCAAAGTGCAGTTTCCAAACTGTGATATCTCTGCTGTTATCCAACCAATTTGGCTGAAATGTAGAAAGCCTGAACCCCGCTTACTCCAGTGATCATTCACCACAAATGTCATGATCCTAACTTTAATCATGCCAATTTTATAGCAAATAAAATGTTGGGGCTTTATAAAGGAAGGTGTAACACACCGTAACTATTAGAGCATTCCCACACTCTAATAATTCACCTAACTAACGCCAGTTCTTCTTCCAGTATTCCGGCCCTCTCTCCGATCATTCCTTCCCAACTTCCCTATTCCATGAGGCTGTTCCCAGCTATCCTTGCCCTCACTGTAGCCATCCATCCAACCAGAACGCTGTAGGGTGTGGCTGAGTTGGGGAAAGAAAGGGGCCTACAGGGCAGTTCAAGGCTAAGGCCGTTTTTAGATGTTCACGGCAGCGGTCGCGCTTGTTTTCCAAAAGACCTGGCAGCCCGATTTACACGTGACGCTGCTGCCCAATACGCGCATGCGTGGGCGATGCGCATCCATTTCTGGCCACGAACTGGCCGGGTCGGCGATCGAGGCCGGTCATATGCGGCCAGAAATGGATGTGCATCGCCCGCGCATGTGCGGATTTGGTGGCAGAGTCATGTGTAAATCGGGCTGCTGGGTCTTTTGGAAAACAAGCGCGGGCACCGCTGCGCACATCTAAAAACGGCCTAAGGCAGTGCACAGTGGTGGTGTAGCTGATCTGGCACTCCAGGGGTGCAGGTTTGAAACCGATATCCTGCTAGTAAGAATCAACTCTGGGAGGCAACCAGATTTCGCTGACACCTCGCAATGCATCAAATAAATTTATTTGAAGGATCCTCTACAGACAAAGAAGTTGCTAAGCTTTGTTTACCCAAGCCCAAGCTATTAGCAATCCATCGTACTATGTTTGATTATCTTACCTGCTTCTGTCTTCACAGTATCGAAAGATGGATTCCTTGGTAATGAGCCGGTTTGTCCTTCTCATTTCAACCAGCACTGCTGTCATCCAGATCTCCACTCGGCCTTCTGCTGCTATAGCCTTGCGAAACTCCATCACTTCTCCTTCAGCTGAAATCATGGCTGAGGCGATTTTTTCACCGCTGTCACCATCATGAAACCTCAGGGATGCAATGTTGTCATACATCTGAAACATGCCAGCAGAAGGGCAGATTGCATTGTGAGCAAGCACTAGGTTACTGAGGCTAAGGGCCTCACAGCTGAACCCCCTTAACACCAAGTTCCCCGGGCAAGGTGGGTGGTCACCGATGCTAGATCCTTTTCGGTGGCCATCTCTGTGCTGTGGAATTCACTCCTGTAGGAGGCTCGGTTGGCCCCCACTCTCCTATTATTTCAGCGTTTATGTAAGACCTGGCTGTTCCGCCAGGCCTTTGGCAAGGGGGATGGGTAGGGTGGGCGGGATAGAGGGGGGAGGGTTTAGTTTATTATTATTAATTTTATTATTATAAGCATTTGTATAGTGTCAGCTGTGAACCTGACGCTTTACAGAACGATAAGAATGACACGGTCCCTGCCTACGGCTTACAATCTAAAAGCCTGCATAGCCGTGAACTTTTAATTGTTTTAAATTGTTTTATTGTTGTCTGCCACCCCAGGCTGCCCTGTGGGCAGGAGGGGCGAGATAAAAAAATTATATAAATAAAAGAAAAACCAAAAAAAAACGGAAGCATGAGCTTTTGTAGGCAACCACCTACTTCATTGAATATTGACATGTGGCAGCACCAAGAGGCCTAGTCACATCAGAGCTCTATTCGTGTAGGGGCTCAAATGACGATACATTCACAGTTACAATAGCTAGGATGGTAAAAAACCAGAGGAATATAAATTCATGGGTGGATATAAGGAAGAGACTTCCTCTAAGGAGAGGCTTTTCTAGAGGTGACCGGTAGGAGGAGGTGTCTCACCGCTTCCTCCGAGTCCAGATTAGTTGCCACGTTAGTCTCCAAAAGAGACAGACAAGAGACAAAGACCACTTTCTCACGTGCATTAATACGGACCTGTTGGCACCGCAGGGAAGTCCGGGACTCAAAAGATGCACAGCTTCTGTGTCATGAGAATGCTGGAAATGCGGATCTTTGCCTGCAAACATGCGCGTCTGGTAGGGTAGGGGAAAAGTACTCTACCAGATGCACGTTTGCAGGCAAAGAGCCGCATTTCCGCCATTCTCACACGATGGAAGCTAGGCATCTTTTGAGCTCCGAACTTCCCCACGGTGCCAACAAGTGCGTATTAACGCACGTGAGAAAGTGCCCAAAGTGGTAAAAATGAACTCTTTTACTGAACTGATTTCTGGTGGGGAGTGTATTCAAGCTTCCAAACTCACAGAGCCCTGAGCTCCGATGGGCTACTTCCGACTTAGGGGGTTGCGACTTGCAGCCTCTAACGGACTCGGAGTCAGCTAGCACCAGGATACCAGGATAGACAGACAGACAGATGATAGACGAATTTGTATAGCACCAGCAATGTACTTGGCACAGAACAGTCATGACCCTGCCCCAAGGGGCTTACAATCTAAAATGGACAAGGGTGGGGAGAGGCACCATGGAAGAGACAGGGAAACATTCATAAAGTTGAGAAGTTGCGGGGGGCACATATTTTGCTTAGTTTCAAGAGAGGAGAGAGGGGATCCTGAAGGATGAAGCTGTCTAAGGAGATGCATAAACAAGCCATCTCTAGGGGGGAGGAGTTGGTGAAAGCCTGATAGAAGGGGTAGGTTTTTAGGAGGGATGTGAAGGTTGGGATGGAGCAATCCCTTTGATCTCCACAATTCTTTTAAGGCACGCAGTATATGGACAACACTGAACGCCCTGTAATGATGTGAACAGTATGGCCTCCCCTTTAAAATAACAGGGCGCTCTTCCTGCAGTACCTTGATCATGTGCTCCTGAACGCACAGTGGGTCGCTGCTACCGAGGATGCTGAGCAGTTCGTCATCTGATATAAAGAAGAACCTGGGGAAAGCATTTCGCTTTGAATCCAAGTAATCGTTCAAGCTTTTCTGGCATTTCTCCAGCCCGTCGCTTATGTTCTGCAGCTCCAAGAGTCGGTTGGGAGCTTCGCAGCACTTTTTGATCACTGGGTCTTTAACCGTGTCACCCATTATCTACAGAGAAAGACAGGAAAGCACTGACGATTCACACAGGGAACTCAGTTGACAGGCTTTCCTAGAATCATTAATTACAAAATAACACTGCAGTTAGTGTTAGCATTACTGTTATAGGCATGCATGACTGATAATGCAGAAGAACTACAATCCAAACATGCTAACAACTAGCATTAGAGCTGAAGGCATTCATTTATGAATCAGTCAGATTAAACTGATTAATGCACTGATTGCAGATTCAAATTAAAATGGCAAAAAACATTAATTTTTTTAAATATTAAGTTTAAACAAGAAATTTAAAAAATCAAGACTAATGCTTTTTAAAAATCAAAACTTTTTAAAATCTAAATGATACTTTTTATTTTAAAAAAGCAAGCAACCAAAATAATCAGAAAATTGTTGCATGGAGTGGTGAGCTTCTAGAATATTCTAGTAACTAACTGATTAATTGGTCACTTAAACTGCAACACAACAACACAGTTAAGTCAACTAAAATGATAATCGTTTGACAGCCCTACTGAACGGGCATGATACTCTCAACATCCATCAAAAGCCCAAGACTTTTATATACTTTTCTCCTTGACTTTAAGAATATGAATCATCCCACAAGCTTCAGCACATGCTTAAACGTTTACAGGACCAGAACTTTGGGTAGGCAAAAGTTATCCCCATTTCGCAGATGGGGAAAAGAGGCACAGAGAGGCGAGAGTATGGTTGCCACGTTGGCCCCAAATGTAAAAGATGGAGATGCAGCCAGAAAGCTTGCATACTCTCAACAATAGTCATTGGTCCAATAACAGAGGTAAAGGTGCAGCTAAAAGCCAATCATTTCTAATAATCCTCTCAATCACAAGTTACAGGCCAGATACTTGCCCTTTTAAATACCCTGTCTATATTGTCAAACTTTTTCGCTTCCTCCGGCAGCTGCGATCGTATATCCCCCCCGATAAAGATGCTCTCAAGATACATCCATTTCCTCTGTACCACCATCCAGACCTGGAAAACCAAATGGAATTGCTTGGAATAGCTTGGGCCACTGGTAACAAAAGCTGCTGGGTGAATCCTGCTGTTGCTTCCATTACCTCAATGACTTCGCCAATTAAGGAGAGCGTTTTTTCCCAGTGGTGGACCGTGGACAGAAAAGGACCCACAAACCGGCTCCCGGAGATACTCTGAAGGTTGACGGCGTTGTCATCAAGAATCTGGATGATGTCATCTACCGTCCCCAGAATAAAGCCTCGCTCCTGTGTGCCCTTGAAGTACCTGTGGACGATGAATTTCATGTTCTCCCAGGTTTCCATGATTTCCTTCACACCCTGTCGGCAGAATTCAAAGGATATTTTAGTAATAAAACTAGAGAAAGCTAATTCAAAGGCATACATTAAAATGGTTCATTTAGCCCTGCTTTTTACTCAGATTTTCTAGTGCTGAAACACACCCATGTAAAATGGCCCTTTCGTCAGGATGAGATTGGGAGCGTATTCGGAGTTTTGTCTGCTAGTCTTAATGAAGAAAAAAAAAAAAAAAGCAATTTGTATTGCTTCCCAGCCCAGCAGCACCAGCACAATTCAGAGAGAACACTGGATCCTGTTCTGTTTTATAAAACATATAAACTGGTAGCCTGGGCCGACTCTAGAAAGTTATTAAAGTACAGGCCCTCTAGGGGGCGCTACAAGGCAATGTAGCAGCAAATCACTGAGGCTCCATCTCCCCACCAGCACTCTAGGGCCGCTTTCAGACCTTCCCCCCGCACGCATATTCTGGCTGCGGGGGGAATGCGCAGCCAGGATACGCGCAGGGATTGGCCAGTCTGAAAGCCCGCCCCCTCCCCCCACGGCTTTGCGGGCAGGGATGCAGAGCTCTTCCTGCTCGGCATCCCTGCGCAGGTCTGCCAGCAAAGCCGCACGGGGTGTGTGTGTGTGTGTTCAAACCAGCCGATCCCCGTGCATATTCTGGCTGCGCATTTCATCCCTCCCCTTCCCCCACAGCCAGAATATGCACGGGGGAGGGGGGGGAGGTCTGGAAATGGCCCAAAAGGCTTCCTCAAAGTGCCCCATGTCAACAGGCAGCTCCCCTGCATCCCCTGCTCCATCGGAGGAGGGGGGGGGAGACAAAAGAACTAACCAGCATATTGGGTCAAACCAATAGTTCATCTAGACTAGGATCCTATCTCCAACAGTGACTCATACCAGACGTCTTAGAGGGAGTGTATAAAAACAGGGCATGTCTTAGGGGGAGGAACCTTTTCCCTCCCAGGGGCCACTTTGAAAATTAGTATAAGTTCCAAGGGCTGAATACAAATTGAGGGTGGATGCTTGATCACTAGAAGCATTTACCTTCTCAATGCTGAGCTCCTTAACCGCAGAGCCAACGATCTCGTTGATCACGTCTGTGTGCATGTGAAGCTCCATAGCAAACATATTCTCCAAGGTGAACGTTTCTGTTGTCATTTCAAAACTAGTGCCAGTTCTCTCCATCAGCTCTTTCCAGTGCCTGAAAAGGTTTCGGTGCATCAATATGCTTAAAAGGCAGGGAACGTTACTTTCAAAGGAAGGCAAGCGTGGGGTAGGGAATGGAGTAAAATGCCTACAGACACTGTCTTCTAAGCCTAGCCAAAAGAGATGGTGCTAGTGTATCAACAGGACATTCTCTGCCTTCTATTCTCACATGCTGCGTGGGTGAGGAAGTCCCATGGAGGGGGGGTAGGTCCAGGAACTGAGCTGGTACGCTGTTGTAGCAGTCAAGGGTCACCTTGGGCAATGTGATACCCATCAATGCTGGGTACAACTCTGATCCAAATCAGGACTCAACTTTTTTTCAGAGATCAGACATAAGGAGCCAAGTTTACCAATGCTCTATGCCAGCATGACTAGTGTCTACCAGGGGCAGGCAGCATGTCTGATACCGGAGGATGCAAGAAGCAAATAAGGGGCCCACTGTCGCATGCATGTATGGAAAGGCTGGTTTGAGGACTGGACGCTTGATTTTAGTTTTGTTCCTTCTCCTAGCACTCTTCTGAAACACTGTCTAACTTCGCACACCTAGACACCTCAGCAGACAAACTACTTGTCCAGATATAAGAAGGGTCAGAATATGGAGGGGTTCAATGCTGAACACGCTGCTGAATGCTGACAGCCCCCATCAGCTCGTTAGTGAATCTCTATATCCCCTGAGAGTAGAAGGGGGCCAACATGCCCAGAACAGAGAAAGATCTGGATTCGAGACACCTGAACTACAGAGGCTTTACTGCAATACAAGCGAAAAGGGCTGAAAACCAAAACATACGACTCAACAATGCAGGCTGTAGTTCCATTGTTCTGGATGTATTCACAATCAGGATTAATGTCTTACACGAAACCTATGGGGTTATTAGCATATAGGGTTACCACCTTGTGGAGAAACCCTCCTGGCTAGATCGCCCCTTAGGTTCCTCCCTGACCCAAGGCTAGGGACTCTGCCAGACCATATACGGAGATGTGCTCCCCATAGCCAATCTGACTGACCACACCTTACAGACCTTACCAAAGAAGGAACCCTAGGTCAGGTAACCTAACTGATTGGCCAGCTTGAACAGGGTCACCTGGGGCTGGGAGCCAATAGCTTAGGCTCTAGCGTTGCCCTTTAAAAAGGCGGCTAGTAAATTTCCACAGACAGACCTCATGGCCAGCAGGTACCTGTGCTGGACTAACTTGCAACACCCAGCTTTCTCCATCCAGCTGGGAAAGACCCAAACCCAGCAGTGCTAAGACACCTGCGCTTACCCTGCAGAGAAAGACACTGTGAGTAATTCCTACTATGCAGAGAAGCAGAGCTAGGGACTGTTTAGGCTTAGACGAGCTCTAAACGGGTTACCATACCATACCTGTTTGTAGTTGCCTGTATTTGCTCACGAGTTCAATGCCTTTTTCCTACCTTTTTGTATCCNGGGCGTTTATAGACGAGACAAAAAAGGCGGCTGATCCTTTGATCAGCCGCCTTTCTTGCCGCTCGTCTACATGCGTGGCCTGCTTTTTAATCCGCGTCGGAGGGGGCAGGCGATCCTGCCCCCTCCGACGCGGATTCCCGGAGTGCCGGCTTTACGCCGCACTTCCTGGTCCCGTGCGCGAGTGCGCATGCGCAGAAGGGCGCGCATGCGCACTCTGCGCCGTGTCTGAACATCAGACACAGCACGCAGAGACGCCGCGGCGGGAAAACCCGGCGTTTAGCGATCCCGCTTGTAAGCGGGATCGTCTATAAACGCCCTAAGAAAGCAATCTCTAATAAGGAGCAGGGTTTGGGCTTCCAGAGCAGCCCTTAACCCCGGAAGCTCGTAGCTCCGGTGGTGGCAGCAAAACCCGAGCGCTATGGTGATGGGCACGCAGTGAGGGAAGGGGTTAGGAGTAGAGCACACACACACCCTACTGGACCCATTACATCACACACCTTCCTCACTCAGGCCTTTCACCTGGCAGAGGAAGGGGCAAAAGGGTTGTCCTGTGGCTTTCAAACATAACCTCACCTTGCCCAGAGCATCATGACATCACAGTGCTCCAAAGGGGCAGGGCCATGTTTCAGAGGAGGCGGGACAAAGTGGATGTCACGCCCCTTTCTGGTGTAACCCCACCCCTTACAAAGCATCATGATGCTCCATAGCGGCAGAGCCACATTAGAAAGGGGGCAAGAAAGTCTCTTTAGCCACTCCCCCTCTTTCTGATGAGGCTGCCCCCTGCTAGCCCAAAAAATCTCAGTTCTCTGGGTTAACCACAGATGCCCCAGCTGATCTGGAAAAATCAGGGCTTCCCTCAGAAGCCGAGTCAAAACCTGGGGTCTCCAGGTGACATCCGGAGAGGTGACCACCCTATCGACAGAGATGGGGTAATGCTGTCCACGTTTATTAGCTGTATTTCAAATGTTACCATTCTCAGTGTGTAAATTAGTGGCACGATTTCAAAAGCTGAGCTGAAAAGTTCCCATCAGTCCTCTCACATGGGTAGAAAGCTCTGTATAAGAATGAAAAACCAACCTCTCCCTCAGCGCCTCGTTCTTCAGATCCAGCAGCAAGGGGATGGAGTCTTTGAAGGCCTTCATCTTGGTCTCCAGGTGGTAGGCCACGGGCATGCTGCGTATCTGCTTGGGCAGCTTGCGGAGGGCTTTCAGAAAGCTGTCGATTCCCTCCTGCAGGATCTGCACGTTGAGGTTCACCCACAGAGTCTGGGACCACTCCTCTTTAGCCGCCTGGAACCACACAACAGCTAGTTTGAAACGCACATCATTTCCTTTCGGATCAAGGAGAGAATGGCGCAGAAATCGGCATGATAGTTCACATCACCATAGCAACCCCCAGTCGAGATCAGGGCTTTATTGGGCTAGATCAGAGTGTCTGGAAGTCATTTTAGGTCTTCCACATGGCATGCGCCATCTTGTGGCTCAGCCCTGCCACACAGAGGTTCTCCAGTTTTTAGACCAACGGACCAGTCACAACCCACACAATTTCTCACAAACCAGCCAGGAGGGCTCATTACTGCTATGCAAGGCTGTCCTCTTCAGGAAGGTTAATGACTATGGGAGTTTTTAGACAACCACCCCCACCCCCGCCCATTACGTACCCATCACCCACCTGTCATGCATGTTGCAGGGCTGCATAGGGTGCCAATGCGGCCCTGCAACATGCATGGTGGGTGGGTAATAGGTGGGGAGGCGATTGTTTAAACACACCCTATAACGTGCATGGGCTGCTTGCAGATAGTTGAACGTTTCGGTCTGTTAACTGGTGAATCTGGCTGCAGAGAGCAGCTGGGGAACCACTTACCGTGGCCTCGCAAACTGCAATTTGGAAACAACTGAACTAGACATTGCAATACCACAGAATAAAGAACAGTCCTCCTCCCCAATCAGCTTACAGTCTGAATACACCCAGAGGATTAACAGTCGGGAGAAACACGGGAATGAGAACATGGGAAAGAGTCACAGGATTGTGTGGGACAGAAGCACAATGTGGATCTTAACCTCAGGGCATTTTTAATTATTCCAAAATTCAAACAAATGTTTAAGAAATCATTAAGGGCATGGAAGGCCCCAATGGGATACCCATTCCCAGGCTGCACAAGACACACATAGTCGCTTGGAAGCAACAGTGTGAGATGCCGCCCAACAAGAGGAAAGGTATAATAACCTGGCCCTACATCCGACAGTCTACTTATTGTCCCAGTGACTGCAATCACTATTCAAGCCTTTATTATCAAGCTGCATTCTTCACTGTATTTCAGTCACAGGGCATTTTTAAATGAGCTAGGCCAGGGGACGGGGGGGGCTGAGTGGCACAGTCACTTGGGTGGAGCGCGTGGGGAGGGTATTCTAACGGGAGGCTCCCGGCGTGGCTACCGCGGTAGACACCTCACACTCCCCCTGCCACGGACCATGGGGGAGGGGGAAGCGCGCCGGGCTGATCTTTGACACTGACATGTCCTGAGTGTCAGCGCTGGGGAACCCAGGCTTCCCAGCGCTCGCGGCCAGTTCCTGTGACTTGCAAAGGCCGTGTCCCCCACCCACAGTGCCTATGAGTAGCGGACCTGTCTGCTGGTGCGGCTGGCTGCCCCAATTCCGATGGGCAGGGAACGCGTGGCTGTCAGGTGCCACGCACCTTTGTGGCTTGCCCTGCGCAGGGCACTCCAGATTTCTTGGCAGTGCTCTGTGAGCGGCCATGAGTGGGTGTCGCGTACATCCCCCGGCTCCACCTTCAGACGGGCAGTCGGATGAGTGGCTCCTGGGGGGCCATGTGGGGTAGCATCTCATTTAAAAACACCCACAGCGACACCACCACGCTTGACTGCTGTCACAGGAAGACTCTATATTCGGAGGTTGGAGAACCTTTCCCCCTCTCCTCCCACAGGCCAGATCATCCCACGGTGGGGCTGGAATCTCACCCTCCCAGAGGGCCCCAGTGCGGATTCAGCCAAGATTGCTCCTCAGCTCTGTGCATTCTGCCTTCAGGGGGCCGGGATACGGATGGCAAGCCACAGGCAACGACTGTTTGGGGGAGTCTCCAGGGGCCAGATGGAGGGGTGCCGTGAGCCAGAGGCGGACCATGCACCAGCAGGTCCCCCATCCCTACTTTACATACTATAGACACGGAGCAGAACACCTACTCTTTGCAACTTATAGATTTCGTAGATATGCTTTAGACCCTTCATATCCTTCTGCACTTTCATTAAGTCGGGATACATGGTGATGGGAAGGTTAAACAGTTTCTCAGCATTCGCCAACTCCTGTCGATTCTTTTCGTGCTTTTCCAGCTCTTTATCAAAAACGTCCAGAAGGTCCAACCCTGTAAAAGGGAGCACGCAGGCTTCGAGACAAAGACTTTCCATTGATTGTGATGGATACATCTTGCACTTTTTCACATGTTATACGTCAAATCCCCATCAAGCTTGCATTTTAAAAAGGGGAAATAATTCTAAAAAGACAGGTTTCCAATTTACTTTGGTTCTCTAAAATTCTCCAATATCATAGTCTCTGGCTTATTTAAAGAAGTGGCTATACATACATGACCCTTCCTACCTATGTCAAGATTCTCTCCAACAGAACCTGGCCCCTCAGTAATAAATCTGTGGGAAAATTCGGCAATCTCCTTACTGTAGTCTCCAATCTGGTTCCTTGTGATCTGTAGGACAGAATTGATGGAATTAGATCGATGCTTTCTTTTCCGAATGCATTTCAAATAGATACGGTAAGACTAGTACCTCGGTAAATGTCTTCTTGATGCTTCCAAGGCTGTGATCCACTTCAGAAGAGTTGAAAAAGAGAGAGTCCCACATTTGCTTAATCTTCACAACCAGCTCTCTTTCTTCATCTGTTGTCTAGAACAGAGTAGTGTAACGTTGTGACTGAGGTGAAGGAATGGAAAGGAAACCTACCTAGAGCAACTGGTAATGGGACAGGATACCTAAAGTTCTTCATGCGTATTATTAATCTGGGTCCTATATGTCCTGTGTTTCCCCCATTACCACCAATGGGGGGAAATGCAAAATAAATGGGGCCCTGATAATTATTTATTGTTTCTCCTGTGCTTTCATTGTTCTAAGTGCTTTGCCATCCTTAAAATGGTTCACCCTCAACAACCCTATGAGGTCTGTCATTTTTATTCCCATTTTACAGATGAGAGAACTAAGGCTGAGAGACAGTGGGTGTTTTCAGATGTAAGGGTGGCCCGCTTTACCACACTTTATCCTGCTTTAACCACGGGCCACCATCACGTCAGTTCCCAGGGCGCCAGATGTTCGCCCGGGATAGATCCCAGTTTATTTATTTTATTTATTTTACAGATTTGTATCCCGCCCCCTCCTGCAATGCAGCTCGGGGCGGCTCACAACAATAATAAAACATTAAAATTCAATTTAAAAATATAAATATAAAATACATCATATAAAACAGGGCTAGCAAGACAAATAAATAAATGGGTGGGGGATTAAAAACATCCCTCCCCACCCTCCCTCCCAAAGGCCTGGGCAAACAGCCAGGTCTTACAGTTCCGCCGAAATGTTAAAAGGCTTGGGGCCAGGCGAGCTTCCTCCGGAAGGGAGTTCCACAGCCGCGGTCCTACCACCGAGAATGCTCGCTCCATCGTGGCCCCCCGCTTAACACGGGGGACCTCCAGGAGGGCACCCCCGGC
>QEPC01002388.1:11022657-11060864 GCA_003113815.1 Sphenodon punctatus | reverse complement strand
GAGGCGGTCCCTAAGGTATGAGGGGCCAAGACCGTATAGGGCTTTATAGATCATCACTAGGACCTTGAACTTGGCCCGGCACACTATCGGCAGCCAGTGCAGCACTCGGAGCACCGGTGTAATGTGCTCCCGGCGACCCGTCCCCGTCAAAAGACGAGCCGCCGCATTCTGCACCAGCTGCAGCCTCCGAGCCAAGAACAAGGGAAGCCCCACGTAGAGCGCGTTGCAGTAGTCGAGCCTCGAGGTGACAGTTGTGGTGGCGGCTAGCCCAGGCTGTGACTCGGGAAAGTCTCCAACTCACAGCCCACGCTAGCCACCATCACGGTCAGGATCCGACTGCCCGACCGGGAGTAAAGTGGGCTATCACGTTTTGAAAGCGCACTTTCCTGGACCTGGTCCGGAGTCCCTGCCAATTCCAGGCACTATGGCAGCCGTCACTGGCCGCCATGGCTGTTTGTTGGGGTGCAACATGGAGGTGGGGCGGATGTGCATTTGTGCATCTCCCTGCCCTCCTCAGTGGCCCGACCCCTGTCACGTTAGTTTGGGGGCCCGGCTCAGTCCTAGCTGCAGTGGCAGTCCATCTCCGGACTGGGTAAGTCCATGTCGGTGCCCGAGCACCGTCACATATGGAAAAAACCAGTGACTGGCCACACTTCATGGCCTGAACATCTGTACAGGATTTGACCCCTGACCTCCCAGGTCCAACCCCAGCCTCTTATCCATAAGGCTAGAATGGCTCGCCCACATACGCATACAAAATGCTCGGTCTTAAAACCATTAGTGCACCATTGTGCGGAAGGCCAGGACAAGCTCCTCAACCGCATTTAAAGTCTTCTGCAGGGGGCGCTCTGGGAAACCGGAGACAGGACAGAACATGCCCACTTGGATCTCGACAAGCTAATGGGAGTGGGTCAGGGGAGTTCAGGAATGTCATTTTAAACACTTAACAGCCCTAGCACAAGGGTGCTGCAGCCGCCGTCACTGAACCAAGGGAGCTCCACAGCAGACCAGGACTGAGACAGAGCTAGATTTCACCTGCCAAACCGCTCTTTGCTCATTTGGCATGAAGTCTAGTTAGTGGCTCGGTGCTGTAGAAAAGGGATTTCCCTGACAAGTCTCACTAGCTTCATGGGCAACGGCCACACAAACGGGATACGGCCAGCTGTAGCATTTGCAGGGCCCCCATGGCCCTTGCCCTTGATCAACCCACCTGCTTAACAACTGATATTTTATTTGATTGATTTATTTCCATTTAGACCCTGCCCTTCCCCCAAAGGCTCAGGGGGGCGCTTACAATACCATAGTCTGGTGTTTGCTTACAAAAACGGTATATTAAGCATTATTTAAAAGACTCGTGTTCGAGCTATACAGTTGTCCAACAATCTGGTACGGTTTAGTCAATGGGAAAAACATTCCCCTTGGCTTCTGTTTAAAAGGCTATAAACTAAACGAACCCCTTCCTTCAGCTGTTTGGCTCTGGGACTGACAGATACAAGTAACAGTGATGGGATTAGGCACAGATTCACTTACAGGAATGTTATACACTCCGAGGGTACGGTATCTCTCTTGGATATCGAGGTATTTCAGCTCCACCTCTAAAGACATGTCTTTGATCTCCGCAATGGTGCCAAGGACAAATTTGAGATCTTCCAGGGTATCCGGAGTCTTGCTAAGATTCTGGGACAATCTCTAGAAAGGAATATCCATGTTGAGACGCATCACTGTGAAAAACCTTGTCATGAATTAATGCAGTTCACTAACGTAGGTGCAACCTTTAGCCAGCAGGGCCATACAGGGTCAAATCGGTGACCTATTAAGCCCAGCATCCCATCTCAAACAGTGTACAGCACCAGAGGAAATATACAAGAATAGGGTTATCATGGGATCCTCCCCATGATACCTATGCATACAAACTGCCCAGTCTTCACAGAAAATGCACCTACACGTTCATTCCTAGCTTCAAAAGATGGAGATAAAGTGGTTTGAATGATATCTTTTATTGAACCAACTGCTGTTGGTGGAAATGAGCACAGGGCCCTTCCTCCGGCCTGTAGCACAGCCAGTCAGATATATATAAACTGAGCAAATTTAGAGCAGGTCTATAAGGAGGCAGATATGGGTGGGAGTATTTATTTATTTATTTAATAAGACAAGGTGGGTGGGGTTAGGAGAGATGCCAGACACTTCAAAACACAGCTATGAAAGATGTATATTGGTGAATATATTGGTGAAGCTTCTGGCATTCAGAGGTTTGGGGACACCAGGAACATGCAGTTGCATCTGCTGATGCATGTTGCCTTCAGTTACAGATGGGCCTATCCTCCATGAATTTGTCTAATCCTTGGGTGAAGTCACATGTAACTCTGCTAAACTCCAATGTCCGTGGGGCTCCAGAAGTTGAATAAACAGCCCCAGATGATCCCCAGATCGCTGTTGCATGCGAGAGTTCCAGTCCGACTTTAAATTCTGATCTGATGTTTAGATCTGCTCTGCTCATCAGATCCGAGTTTAAAGTGGAACTGGAACTCGGAGTCTTTCACTCACATGCAAGAGCAATCGGGGGATCATCTGGGGCGGATTATACAGCTTCTGGTGCCCCGCAGACATCGGAGTTTAGCAGAGTTACGTGAGAGTTCACCCGTTGTTTGAATTCTGTTATACTATTGGCCTTCACAACATCCCAATAAGTTCTGCAGGTTAAAAATGCCTCCTTTTATGAAAAAGACTCTTTTTGTTTGCTTTAAACCTGATATCTGTTCATTTTGAGAGTCCCCTAGTTTTCTTATGATGGTAAATAAGTTCCGCAAGCCCTTTCTTCCCATTCATGAGCTTATATATCTCAATCATTTACCACTCAGTCATCTCCTTCAAAGCATAGAGCCCATATCTTTTTAGTCTCCCCTAACCCATACCCGTTATTATGTACATGGTCCTTCTCTGTACCTTGATAAAACAGCATTTCATTTTGGTTTCTTTCCCCATCTTTAAAAGAGCAGACTAAAAGCCTGCCATGCCACTGGATGACAGCATTCAAAATTGCTTTGAGTAATGATCGGGGGACCTGGGCTCACTGCATTTCTCCCATTGCTGCCAAATGGGGGGAAACACTGAGAACATGGGGCCCTGGGAATGAAAAGCACCAATCAGAAACTGCCTACCTCAATATCTTCCTGAAGACTGTAGAGAGCCTGTCTAGCCGACTCATTGAGAAGCTTCCCAAGCGAAGACACCCAACTTCTTGCGTTCTCCTGCACCGTGTAGGCTAGTGGTCCCAGCTGGAGCCGAATGCACTGCTCATCTTTAATCATGGGCTGCTGCATCACTTCTTGGGCCACCTTGGTGTAGAACTGCAACTTCTCATCAAAGGAGACGCAGGCGGGGTTCTTGGCAGCAAACTTCTCCATCACAATGGCCTTGTCCAGTTTCCACAATGGGCGATACCTCTTCCATCGATTGAGGTACTTGGTGAGGGAGATAAGGAGCTTGTGGATGTTCTGAGTAATGAGAACGGCCTGCTCGATGATCAGAGGGTTCTGGGAGATGTCAATAAAAAAACTAAGGGTGATGGGTTCGTCTTCTTCAGCGTGCTGCGGGGGGCAGTCAATGCAGGTGCCATGCATCCAGCGCACAAAGTTCTAGGATTGGTACAAGGGACGAAGAAAGAATTTAGGAATGGGGGACTCGTTACTAGGAAGTTCTGAACAAAGGGTTGGAATAAAATACACAAGGCTCAATTCTGATCTCAAATATGCAAGCAGAGATGACTTAATGTCATATGTTTTACAAGTCAGGAGCCCATACAGCCACCTGGTTGAGATCAAGGCTGAATTCAGAGTGCCAAGGAGAGAGGGCCTCCTCCAGCAATCTGGTTCTTTGGTCTGGTTTTAAAAGCTGCTCCTTGGGGACTGTCCAGGGGGGCAGACAAGACAGTCAAAGACAGACAAGTCCAGGGGGGCAACATGGCTAGAGTCAGGGACTTCCCGACTGGCTCCAACCCATGAGTCTATGATTCTATGGACAGCCATCTGTCAGGGGTGCTGGAGCTGTGGGTTTCCTGCATTGAGCAGCGGATTGGACTAGATGACTTCGAAGGAACTTTCCAACTCTAAGATTCTATGATTCTAAGATTCATTCTCTAGGTCCTATCTGCGCACACACCAGCTGGACTTGTACCCAAAGCACCCCCAACTGCCCTAGTTCTGGCACCAATGCCAGCCTACGTTATCCAGATCAGATTCAATTATCCCAGTGTTTCCTTCCAATCTTAAGATCTATAATACAAATCTTCCTCTTGGCATACGTATCCTCCAGACCTAAAGCAAGATTAATGAACGTCATAACAAGTACAGTAGAGTCTCTTAAAATGAAATGAGCAGATCATCTAAAAAGTTCACATGATCAAAACTTCAGTTGAAGCAGACTTTCAAGAAATGGACCCTTCTTTGATCTCGGATGCCATCCAGAGTTCAGCTAGAAAACGAGATTTAAAATGCAGCTAAGGATCTTCATTAAACAATACTTTACAGAACAATACTTAATAGAAATGAGTGTTGTCATTCTTAGCACTCAGCTACAAGAGGCCAAATTAGAGAGAGAGAGAGCTTCCCTGCCAACCAGTTAAGCAGAACCTCCTCCTACCTGTTCCTTAAGCCCTGTTAAGTGTTAGGAATCTGTTAAGTGGCAAGTCAACACAGTTGCTTTTCATCCCACATACCACAGGTTAATGGTTCAAAGCTGGTCGTCAGTCCTAAGTGAAAATTGTACCAGGGGTGGGTAGAGAAGAAATCCTGCTGAGCCCCAGAGCCAATTCACTTTCACTTAAGACTGAGAGGAGGATTTCTTTGGACCATTAAGTCATGGTTTACAGGATGAAAAGTAAATGTATTAACTGCCACTTACCAAGGTTTCCAGGATAGCAGCTTCAAGTTACTAGGAAAGGGGGGAGTTATCCCTTGCCAAAATGTAGCACGCTGAATTGACCGGGAGTTTCACTTAAAAGGAAGTTCTACTTAAGCCAAAGTCAACTTATGTGGTTGGTTTCCTTTCCACTGTAAGCGCTCAATCTCCCTGCACGCTCACCTTAGTGACCTCCACACAGTCCCTGATGCAATGGACACTCATCTTTTCAATCTCCCCAGCGTTAGGTTGCAGGATTATCTCTGGAGCAGACAGGATGGTCTCGGCTTGAAGCAGTGGAACCTTCCCAACAATGGCTGCACTGAAAGTTTGCAGATTCCTGGGGGTGAAAAAAAGTCAATCAAACTTGCTGCTTGAGGGAGAATTAACACTTCACAGGGCTTGCTTCCTAGAGGGAAAGGAGAATGGAGGCCTCAGGGACTGTCTAGCAGACCCAGAGCTGAATTTTCAATCTCACACAGGCAAACAAAACCCTTCCTGTGCATGTCAGGCAGTGCTGAGTTCTATAGGCCTGGCTGTGTACTTTGGAAGACAAAATGGGTCTCAATATGGGTCCCAGTATCTGGGATGAATTTCAATCGGTGACATGTGCTGAGGCTGCGGATGTGCTAAGGGCTTGTTCGGGCTATGACTTGTGAATTAGATCCAGGCCCATCCTGGTTGGTTATGGCCAACAGGGAGACATTGGGGCCAGTGCTGGCGGGGGTGATCAACACCTCCCTTCGGGAGAGTAGGTTGCCGGACTGCCTTAAAGAGGCTGGGGTCCAGCCCCTTCTCAAGAAACCATCGCTTGATGCTGATGCCCTGGCGAGTTACTGGCCTGTCTCTAACCTTCCCTTTTTAGGGAAGGTTATTGAACAGGTAGTGGCCCGTCAGCTGCAGGTACATCTAGATCACACTGGTTTTCTTGATCCCTCACGGTCTGGCTTTCGTCTGGGTCACGGCACAGAGACGGTGCTTGTGGCCTTGGTTGATGACCTCCTAGTGGAGCTAGATAAGGGTCGTATGACCCTGCTGGTTCTATCAGTGGCTTCTGATACCGTGAATCATTTGATGCTGGTGACCCGCCTGCAGGACCTGGCTGGAGGGGACGGTACCATCTTATAATGGTTCCATTCCTACCTAGCAGATAGATCTCAGCGGGTGGTACACTGTTCCCTGGGGCCCTCTCGTGTGCAGTCCTGCAGGGTTCTATTCTGTCCCATTAAAAAATTTTTAATGACTGCGCATGTGCAAAACGGCCACCAGACCGTTCTGTGCATGCACCCCCTTTTCCAAAACGGTGGCATTGCCGTCATTTTGGAAAAGGGCAGCCAGTCCCCATATGGCACAGATGGTCGCGCATGCACAAATAGTTGCCATTTGGTGCCTGCGCAGTCATTTTTTAAAAAAAAATTCGATTGATTCAAATACAGATCTGTAATACGAATCCGTAATTAAATTCGATAATTTGGAGGAAACAAAGGGGGGGGGGACAAAACAGATTTTCGTCCAAAAGACCACCCGTTTGAGCAAAACAGGCTGGGTGTTCAAAATAAAAGCCTGCCTGCATGCAGCCTGCACACCCAACAGAAAATGCATCAGATCTTTCTCCTGCCAAGGTTTTCACTTGGAATTTTCTAGTTTCTGTAGCAGCGCTTGTGAATATGGGGAAAAACAAGAAGGGGACGGACAATCTTTAGCCAGAGGGACCAGGATTTTGCATGTCATCTCCAGACTCTGGGCAAAGTCCCGATTTCCCCAGGTTATCCAGGCTAGCCAGGGAAATACATTAAGAAGCAGAAGAAAGAGGTGCATTGCATCATGATGTTCCAAAGTGGGTGTGTCATGGGGGATCATGGGTTAACAGGGATGTTTCTGACAGACAGGGTGTGGTCACTTCAGAAATGGGAATACATACATGTCTGTATGAATATATTTATTTAATTAGTATTTATTTTGTTATGGCCTTTGGCTAAAACTGCTAAACCAATAAACTTCCAGGGCTTTTCATGACAAGCTGCCATCTAAGTTTTTAGAGCCCGTATGAAGGATATACAATTACATATACAAGCGGATTCAGCTCTTATTTGCGATTCCCGTGTGGCTCCATATTATGGAAAGATTATGTCTATTTATCAATGTGAAGTGTATCTGGCTGAAATAACAAATTACACCTCCCGGAGGGCTTTAACCCTATCCCGTTTTCAAATGCTCCCCATTAAAGTTGTGGAGGGCAGGTAGAATGGTATTTCGTATGAGCTAAGATTTTGCTTGTGCAAAAAACACGTGGAGGACTTACAACGTTATTTCTTTGGCTGCCTACTTACAGAAGTAGTTCGAGCTAGATATTTAAGAGTTATTATGAAAGGGAAAAATCACTGGGACGTGGGTTTAAAAATTGCATATTTACTGACAAATCCTAATAGGGATAGTTTGATTAAAGCAGCAAATTTTGTCAAACGGCGCAATTTGATGTAGGCATTCTGGGGGACAATAGTTTATTTTGTAACTGGTGCAGTTTTGGCGTATATCTGCATGCTCTTAGCCAAGAATGAGAGCATATTGGTAACAGAAAGGTTAATTTAGGTCAAGAGATCATATATGTATTTTATAATAGTATTTCTTTTTTTGTAAAAGTGCATTGAATATTCTTTTATTTTATTTTTGCTGCAACCATTGGTTGAGATGCTAAATTGTTTATTTCTATTATAACTAATAAACTGAGGAGGAGGAGGATCCACTAAAAATTGGCATAGATGGCAACCCTAGTGGCATCACAATGCTCCAAAGGGGGCACAGCCATATCAGAATGAGGCAGGAGTCCCTCTGCCCAGCCCCCTTTTGGGATGGTCCTCTCCCCTTCAGTTCAAAGCTTTGGGGAGGGTGGCAACAACAGGGACAGAAGGGGGGCACCATCCCCCGGAGTGTGAGGTGTGTTGAGGGGGGACAGACCCCTCTTTAATCTCAGCCACGCACCCCGCAGCCCACATGAGAATCACAAATTATGGAGGAGGTTGTCCCTGCAGCACCCTGCTTCCTCCTAGAATTTGATTTTCCCAGCAGCTGGGAGTGAATGGAGCCACCACCATTTAAAAAGGTCAGAGAGCAGGGTTTGGGGGACGAGGGGGTTCCCAGGAGAAGCTGCCCCCTCTCAATCTGAGCGTATCTTGCTGTCTGCCAACACTTGGTGAGCCCTGGCTGTAAATCAAACAGTCCTCTTGGTTCAAACACTGTGCCACTAGGAGGTGCTAGATTTCATAGGAGCATCTATTGATGCAAAAACACCAACACAAGAAGAGAGGGGGCGAGGGCTAGCTATTCAAGCCAACACTAGAGTTGCCACTTACTTCAGCACAAGGTTCGTCAGAGTCTGGTAAATTTTATTTTCCCAAAATGTGTAATAGTGGGCCAGTCTGGGGGCTTTGCCACTGTTTGTATTAGCCACCAGCCCTTCCACCTTGGTTAGCAGTGGCCCGATGGCTGTGTACTTTCTCACCATGTGCTCCACATCTTTGGATCTTTCATGCTTAATGTTCTCAAAGAATTCCTTCACCCCTGGAGCAGGAGAGAAAATGGAGTTAGGATGCATCACTGCTGAATTATAATGACCAACAATCAGCTGCGACTCACCATTGGACATCAGGGTAAATAAATTGCTACTGGACATGATCCACAAGCCACTTGAGTGGTTTGTGGATCGTGACCCTTGTGAGTTAATTAAGCACATTTTCACTGTTATAGTCAAGCTTCAAGTAGAGACTCAAGAATTAAGTTTAACAAGAGGGAGGGTAAGGTGTTTGATCTGGAACTGGGAGACCAAGGTTCGAATCCCATCTTAGCCATGGGCATTGAGTGGCCTTGGGCAAGTCTCTATGTCTCAGGCTCATTTTTCCCATCTGTAAAATGGGAATAATAATGAACTACTGTGATGGAATTGGTGCTGGCCCTTTAAGGAACAACTGTCCATCATTCTGGCCCCTCCGTCAGAGGCTATAACAGTAGAAGACAGAGGAACCAAGTCAGTTGGTGGCAGGCTGCTGAGTGAGCAGGAACTCTAGCAAGGCAGATTAGTGCTGGAAACTGCCCCAGGTGCTGTACAGACAGCTCAAAAGAGCAGGTTCCAGTAAAAGGAATTAGTTAATTCCCCGAAGTAGTCACGAGAAGAGATGAGAACTTAGCGGGTATCGAAAGGGCAGTGTGGCCCAGTGGTGAGAGTACCCATTACACCTACCTCACGCAGCTGTTGCAAGGTGAACTGGCTAAGGAACTTAAAAGTACTTTGAAAGGGCTAGACAAAGTATTCATGATTGCAACAACAAGTGAGGGTAATCTCACATGGCTGTTCACACTAAGGACTCATTGTGAATGATTTAATTTCACAAATAGATAAAAGACAACTCTAACCAGGGACCCAGTAGAGACTGACCACTCCCCCCAACATGCTGTGCTGAAACCCACCCCCAAGCCAATGACATCAGTAAGCCCCCCCTTGATGTCTGTCGTCCCTCCCACATCGTAGCACTCCCACCACAGCCCCGTTCCCCCTAACAGCATCTCTGCCCACAACACGCCCCAGAGGGACCAGTTCATGTTGTGCTAATCTCAGCCCTACCGAGCTGCAGATCTACACCAATCCCATGGGGCAGGGAGGGGTCTGCTACGCCATGTAGCCTTCGGGAGATGAGAGAATTGCAGGGAATGAATCACTCCACTACAACCTGTGACGCACTTCTCTGAAGCCACCCAAGCTGCTGCTATTGGAGACAGGATGTTGGGTTGATGGACCATTGGTCTGATTTGGTATCATTGCACTTATGTTCTTATTTATTTATTTAAATTTATTTGCCGCTCGCCCCTGCTTTCGCAGCTCAGGGTGGCTCACAACATCTTAAAACAATCCAAACCAATAAAAAATTTAAATAACCCAGGCCGAGCATAAAAACATCATTTTCCATCCCTTACCCAACCCCCACCCACCACCCGTCTCCATCACCTGGCGGAAGAGCCAGGTCTTGCAATAGCTTTGGCAAGGGGTCTGGCCCCCCTCCCCAAAAGGCTGATGCGCCACCTTCACTACACCGAGAGATTTTATGGCGATCCACTGGAGGAACCAGATCCCCTTGGCAACAGCCAAACAGATACAGCCAACGCACCGCGTCAGGAAGGCATTTCACGGGGAAGCAGAACAGAAAATCTCAGACCCACCAGGAAGCTCATCCTCCGCATTTGAAAAAGGGGTTTTGAAGAGATTGGTTGATTCAATTAGTAGCAGCTTGTTGCTTATGTCTTCCGCGTTTTTATGGATCTGATGGACGAGGGATTCAAACTGCCCGATGGTCTGGTTGCACCGGATTATATAGTCACTGACCCCTTGAAATCAAAGCATGTCCGTCATTGTTCTTCCTCTCCTATCGCTCACCCCCCACCCCACGGTGAATCAGCCGGCACAGGATTCTAAATAGCAACATTTACAGAGCTGCCCCCCACCTTGCAGAGCCACATTTTCAAAGTGCTTCATCCCATGCCCACTGGAGGAAATCTCCCATTGTCTTTCTTTCCAGACCAAGCCTCTAGTAGGGATGGGCGAGCAGAACGTGGCTCGGATGTTCGGTCCGAAACCAGGGTTCGGCTGTTCGATTCGGCCGAACTTGGCCAAACACTCGAAAATAGCGCTATCGGTACCGAAACCGAATTCGATTTATTTTTTTGGCCCTGAAACCACCCCTGGTCTCCACCCCTGGTGCCAGGAAGTTGGCTCCTCAGCTGCCTCCCACTTCCAGTCACATTTTTCCCGCCTTCCAGTCACGTTTTTCCCACCCCCAAATTCATCTGAACTCATCCGAACTTTTCCAAACTGTTCGGCCATTCGGTTTAGCCGTCCTGTTTGGTCGTCCAAACAGGCCGAGTTCGGCCCGAACTCCGAACCACGTTCGCCCATCCCTAGCCTCTAGTAGACTCAGACATATTTCCAAAGATGGGATGCAAGATTCTCTAGTAGGTTAGCACCCATGCTAGCCCTTAGCACCAGCACAACTTCTGTGGGAGTGTGTACTAGATGCCCGTGAGGCTTGAAATCCCTCTGGCTACTAGCACCTGCAGCCTAGCTATTGGCCGATGCATCCTATTCAGGGCCAATCAATTTCCTGAGACAGGAGAGCTGGAGAGAGGAGATCCTGGAGCAGAGCTCTGGAAGCCAGGAGGCCATGGGCTGGAGTAACCCGGAAACAGCAGGAAACACAGATTGCTTTGAGCTTTAGATACTGCAGGTGGTGGGGCTAGAGTCCTGCTTGGGCTTAATTTTCCCAGCCCAAACCTGAATGCATCAGTACTGACCCAGACCCAGACCGAAACCCGACACAACTGGGCTCTTCTAACTCTTGGCCTGATGGAATGGGGATGGTCCCTCCCCCCACCATGATGTCATGGCAACCTGAGAGGGTGGGCCACATTCGGAGGGGGTGGGGGAGGACACTTTAACCCCATCTCTTTCCTGGTGTAGCCCCACCCCCACAGAGCACTGTGACATTACGGCACTCCATAGGACTGGGGGCTACGTCAGGAAAAGCATGGGGTTAAGGCATTTCCCAAACTACTGTAGAGCACCATGATGTCGCAGCACTCCCACTAACAGGAGCCTGACTGGCCCAAATCCAAGGGACTTGGGCCGGGAAAGCTACCTGACCTAGCCCAATGGAAGCTGTCTGGCTGTGGGGGGCTCAGTTTGATCTGCAGGGCTCTAGGTGGGATGTGATGCAACAGGAGGACTCACTGCAGTGGAAGTGGCCAACTGGGAAGGTCCTGTTCCTGTGATGACTTACACAAGGAAGGCCCCATTGAATGAAATGGGCCTTGCTCTGGTACTAAGGATTAGCACCAGCACTAAACAGCCAGAGGATCACTCTGTCAAACTCTCTATTTCTAAACTCAAGGCTAGTACAACTACATTGAATACGTCCTTGACACTGAGCTACTCAATATTTTAGATATGGAGTCCCACTCTCTGTGCAGTTTTGTAGTTCAGGAGAAGTTTCCCAGAAGATAGTCCATCAAAACCAATGCTACGTCACCTAGTGAATTCCAGTTGAGTCTCTTGTATCCTGATCTAAATACTCTCCAGAGGTCTTGAATTTGATTATCCAGAAGCTGGATCTCTGCCTCGTTTAATGTTCCCATTAATTTGTGATAATGATCCAACATCTGCTTTAGCCCATCTGTGTATCTAAAGAGAGACGAATACAATGGCAAACACTGAGAACTGAATACAATGAGACTGCTCAGCTAACTTGCTTTAAGGAATAGAGAGTCTGATCAGAGCTACGTGGAGACGTCTGAACTTTAGGTTTTCACCGATCTCTCCAGCACAGAGACATTACGAGATCTGGCCAAGATCACACACAAAGTCAGTTACAGAGCCAGGGACAAAGCTCTTGTTTCCTCAGTCCCACGTCAAGGTCTTAATCGCAGGCCCATCTTTTCCTCTCAACCCCGCCTTCGTGGTTCTCGCTGTCAATTTTATGACGGAGAAATGCTCGGATGCCTTTAGTGTATGATTCAGTTGCTTTGTATCATGTTTCTCCTGGGGTATCTGATAGGGTGTTTAATGTGATCAGGCACTACAGAGGGAACAGACAGCATCAGAGGAAGAACCATGCAAGCAAAATACCCCAGAAAAGAAAAGGTTGCTTAATGCACGGTGCACTTTGGCAATATGACCTGGGGTCAATGGCTGCAATGTCATCACTTCAAACGGAGCAGGCTCCTCCTATTCTCTTGGGAGGTGGGTCAATGAGAGCACGTCATGCCTCTCATTTGGACTCTACGCTGGCCCAATAGCTTTCTGGGAATATTTCAAGGTGCTGCTTTTGACATTCAAAGCCCTGAATAGCTTGGGCCCCATCTCTCTGAAAGACCAACTCCTCCCCGAAGCTCCACCACGGCCCCCGAAGTCAGCTTGAACTGTCCTCCTGCAGGTACCATCCGTCCGTCAAGTTCATACAGTGAGGAGGACGAGGAGCAGAGAGGCATTCTCGGTGGCTGCCCTACTACTACAGAACTCCCTTCCAATGGAGATTTGCCAAATCCCAAGCGTGAGTGCTTTTCAAAGGTGAGATAAGACCCTTTTTTGGCCAAGCATTTGGTAGGTGGGGATAGGAGTTGGGGTTTTTTGTAAGGAATTTTTAGATGTTTTAATGTATTTTTATTCTTAGATTGTTGTTACCCACTCTGAGCGGTCAGGAAAGGGTGGGATATACATTTAACTAAATAAATATCCTTACCTGAGAAATTTGTCCTCCTGCAGTGCCACATTCCTTGCTATTTCCGGTATAGGGAAGCCCAGCTGCTCCATGTATTTCGTTTCATTGATAATCTCATGGAGTTTAGGGGAAAAATTTATGGTGAGGGAGGCAGTCTTCTCACCAGTGTCAACAACCTCTTGAACACGCTGGCCCTGTCTCCCAGAAACCAGACGGGCAAGAGCATGTCAGACATTTCACAAGTAAAGAAAGGGTTACATTAAAGGAACAGTGTCAAAGCTCTTAGACAAGCTTCCCTTTAAGAACCCAAACCACCAATCTGGCTGTAATTCAAGCCCAAAGTGCAAATGAATGACTGGCAGAAGATGCTTTCCCCACTCACCTGCTCAGTGGATTCCAGATTAGTTTGGATAATGACCCCTGAGGAATGCACTTTAGCCAGCAGGGTCTTTTTCAAGAGTATCGGGAGTTTCAGCTCTGTCGAATCTCTCCACTGGTCGTATTTCATGTCTTCATACTCTTTCATCCTCTTAGCCACCTCCAGGTATCTTTGTCTTACCTGGCATGAGGAATTCAAGCTACTGTTTAAAGGCCTTCCTGAATGAATGCACTAAAAGCCTTTTATTATTCAGTGTTACTGCACAAGAGTGAGGTCGAGTCTAGTTTGGAAGGGAGGAGTGAGCAACAGAGCAGGGCTATGCTCACTGCCAATGGCCTTCCGTGGGACACCTCTGGAGTAAGTGGTTTAAGGATTACCATCTTGGATGTTTTGGAAAATGTGACCCCAAAGCTCTCCAATTCCATTGGGCAACCAAAATGCACCTTACTGTTAATAACTTTATTAACTAGGAACAAAATCAAACCTACTTCCTTCCCGCGTTCACTGGCCAGCAATTCCGCTACTTCTTGGAAGCGAATGATCGTGTGCTTGATACGAAAGAAGAGGGATCGTGCCCAGTAGATGGCTCCTGCCATCGGGGGATGGTTCTTGTACAGAGGGGGGTTGTTAAAGTTTTGGATAAAGATGTTATTCACTATGTCGAGCTGGGGGAGGAAAATGAAGTTGTCAGACAGGTCACAGTGCTTCTCTGATACACGGTGCAGCATAGACAGCGCGGACCAACAGATCTGGACACGTCAGCATTCCAGATACTATGTTCTTCATTAGTGGAATTTAATAGGAGAAGGCCTCCAAAATATCTGGACATATGGGATCTGAGTCTCTGGATGTGGTCTCCCCACTGCCAGTGTAATAAGCAATCAATAGCGGATGATCAGTGGTAAGTGGCAATCAGCTGCTTAGCCCTAGCGGCTGATCGGCGGTAAGTGGCAATCAGTTGCTTAGCCCTAGCGGCTGATCGGCTGTAAGTGGCAATCAGTTGCTTAGCCCTAGCGGCTGATCGGCGGTAAGTGGCAATCAGCTGCTTAGCACTAGCAACTGACCAGCGGTAACTGGCAATCAGCTGCTTAGAACTAACAACTCTTTGCAGGTGTCCATTGCAGGAACATAGCTGGAACCACCACTGCTATAGGTGGCCAAAGACTTGGAAGAAAGTTCAGAAGCCATCACAGGTTGCTGTGAGCACAGTCCCCTCCTGCTCTGCTCTGTGGACCAACTCCCCAGTGAACACAGAGAATAGTTCAATTGCTATTCTGATACTCTGAGCCCCCCGTGGAACTGAACCCAACTCCCTTAGAAACTGGTCCTCCTTCTATGGCCATGATCTCAGGACTGCCACATCCCACTAGCTATGGGGCTGTAAAGGTGGCAAGCCTCGTGCACGCAGGAGAAAGGACATTCCCAGATGCTGCAAGGTGGTGGAACTCCTTCCCATAAGAGACAGTGATAAGAAGCTTCCCTGCACTCAGAAAGAAATATCGAACTCATTTCTTTACACTAAGGCTGTTTTTAAACGAGATGCTCTCAGGCATGGACACTCAGTGTCCACGTGGGGGAGTGTTTCGTTTAAATGTGGAGGTGTGTGGGTGCGTGCTTCCGCAACCCACAGATCCCCCACCCACCCCCCACTCACCGAGCAATCAGTGAAAAGGTGGGTTGCTCCATGTGTGGGGGTGGGTGGAGATTGTGTGTGCCCGTCTGCACCCTCCCCCCACAGTGGCACTCCACCGGCTGCACGCACACACACACACCACCACAACCAGTCCGTTTAAACCTGGCCTACGTATTTTCACAGATATAGGGTGTTTTTAGACACATCACCTTTTTCCTAGACGTCAAAGTCTGGGTTCTGCAAACCCGCGCAGGGGGGATTTAGACACTCAGCCCCCCACCCCCACCGGAAGTCACCCAAGCGCCATTGTAAACAGCAGCACTGGGACACTCCCACATGTCTTGATACCTGGACTTGTAAAACCCCAATAGCAGAGATTTTCCAAGTCTGGGTCTCAAGACATGCAGAAGTGACTGGTGCCACTGTTTACAATGGCTCTCGAGCGATTTCCAGTGTGTAAACACCCACAGATGCACTCAAATGCCTGTTCATCAAGCTAGTTCAGCGAAAGAAGTTTCCTATTGTTATTTCTAAATGCCAGGGATCTGCTGTGACACCTCCGTGAATTACACCATATAAGTATCGGGACAGATGCCTGACTTGACGGTTTAGAGCAGAATACTTGTTGTTTATATAGCACCAGCAATGTGCCTAGTACAGAGCAGTCATGATTAGAGACAGGTCTCTGCCCTGAGGGGCATGCAATCTAGAATGGACGAGAGATAAGGGGCCGGAACATAGGAAGAGACAGAGAGACATTAAAGAAGTTGCAGTGTGCTTGGCTTAGTCAAAGGGGCAGGAGAGGGATCCTAACAGATAGGACAGCATAAAGAAGAGGTATCAGTGAGGAATCTATGAGGGTAAGGAGCTTTTGGAAGATTCAGAAGGAGGCTTTTGGAAGGAATTTGATGGTTGGGAAGGGAGAAGCACAGGGTGTGTGTGTGTTCAGGGAGGGAGTTCCAGCACAAGGGGCAGCATGGGAGAAGGGGTGAAGAAGGTTCTCAGAGCAGGAGGCTCTAGGACAGGCAAGGGTGGTAAGAGAGAAGGAGCCAAGTTTCCAGGTGGGAGGGAACGCAGCAGAAAACAAGAGCAGAAAGACAGGGAAGAATAGGAAAGCCATTTGAGTGCGGTAGAGAAGTCCATGTAATTGGACAGAAGGATACCTCTTTGCAGTACTGTGCCAGGATATCATTGAATTTCATCATCATCTGCTTGTTGATGGCCTCCCGGGAACGGATGTGTTTAAAATTTAGGAGCATGTCAAAAGCAGCTTCTGCTGACCGAAGGGTTTTAAAGGACTCATCGATAAAGTTCTTGGCTTCTTTTTCAATAACCTAGCAAAAGAAAATCAGGAACAAGTCCAGAAAACCCACCTGCTTGTGTGTTGACTTTGCAAAGGGATGGCAGAGAGAGAGAGAGAGCAGCATAGGTGAGAAACAAGAGAGGCAGGCTCCAATTCTCAAAGGGCTGTGGGAGAGTATGCTCCTTTGAAGTTGGTGCAGTGCTTTGAGGATAAGAGCCTTGGGGCTGAATGCTAGAGAGAGATTTTGCTCCCCCCCCCCGTTAAAAATTGTAACAGATCGTTTAATCAGCTAATGCCTGCTCAGCGGCTGATGGGGGTTGTCTGGATCTCTGCCCAGTTCTCAGTGGGCATATACTATCACCATTGCTCCCTTTACTGGTATTCCTAGCAGAGAGGTTAGACCTGCAGTGGTTCCCAAGTTTTTTCTGCCTGTGTGACCCCACTTTAAGACCCCCCTGATCCCAGATAGCAACAAAGGGCATTTTCAGACAAGACACACTCCACCCACTACCCACCTGTTGTAGGGCTACAGTCTTGCCCTAAGGGTGCCCTGTAACATGCATAGTGGGTGGGGAGTGTCTTGTCTGAAAACACCTAAAGATCTGAAGAAAACTGTAAATATCAGTTGGGATCATGACCCCCAGCTTGAGATCCTCTGAGTTAGAGAATGAATGAGCCAAGGAGAGTGAACCTGAACTCCCTTCCGTTTAAGGCATGATGGAGGCCTGAAATGTGGCATACACTGCCACTGCCACTCCTTAGGAGCGGCGAACCCGCACACCGTGGGCCAAATCTAGTTGATTTGGGCCCCTTTCCAATTGCTGGCTCCGGCTCCGGCTCCTAGATCCAGTTCCTACCCTCCGGCACTGAAAGACTGAGCTCCGGGGAAGGGAGCAGAGATGAGGGCCTGCGCTCAAACGTAGGGGATGGATCCATGGAGTAGATCCACAGACCCTTCCCTCCTTCCTCCATTCTTAACACACCAATGCCAAGCCGGCCCATGAAGCTTGTGCTAACTTACAAAGTGGCACGCAGGAGGAATATTGCACCCCAGCCCGCTGCACAGGCTCTGTCCATAAAGAAAGGCTGTCGGTCTTCAGGGCCGTCAATCAGCAGCTTCCACCAGCATGAAATTCACATCCCAAGTGTCAAATAACTAATTTCCTCTTGAAACTCTGAATTATCTGGGCTTTTTTTTTAGTGTGAAAACATACGTTCACTCTAAGATCAAAACCAAAAAAAAAGGTGGCACTAAAACTCTGGGCACAATCCACCACTATTAAATCAAATGATTGCTCTAGTTTGCATATTGCAAAGGCTTTGGCCGCAATAAACTAAACATTAATTCATTAAAGCAAATGAATGTTCAGTCATTGGCTTCTATGGGCAAAAAACGGTGCCCTCAATTTGCTCCTGAAGCTGACGCTGTCCAGAGGTCACCTGGAGAAACCATAGCAACAGAAATAAGAACCAAAAGGATTGGTTACTTACTAGTACTTCTGTTTTAAAATCGTCCATCACGTACTGCCACTGTGGGGCGCATCTGATGCAAAACGGATCAAAAGTCAGCACTTCCAAGGGACTAATCAGCCCATCGACCCTTCGCAATACATAATCAATACGCTTTGGATCCCCGGTGACGGCTTTGAGCTCAGGGCCGAATATATTGTAAAACTCCTCGATAACCTGTCATTTCAGAAGGAAACGGATATGGTTTTCAACAGGTTCTTTGCCAAAACAATCCTTGGGGCTATTCTCTTCCCCACCATCCCAACAAACCACTGTGACAGAGAAGAAACAATAAATTTACTCTGAAGTCATTCCCATGAGCCAGGGGCGAGGAACCTTTTCCCTCTCAGAGGCAATCCTGAAAATTAGTAGACATCCCGATGGCCACGTAGAACTTGAGGCAAGGGTGCGTACGAAGGAAGCTCAGGAAGAAGAGGGCCCAGATGTCTGTGGATCTGTGCCATGGTTCTTTCCACTATCCTTGAGTGAACACCTTCATCTCTGCTGCCTTACCTTGAGCTCGCTCTTACAGTGGTGGGGGTGGGACAGTGTTTCCCAAACTTTTGATACCTAGGGGACACTTTTTTTCTGGATTAAAATTGGCAGCACACTTCACTCTTGCACCTGAAAAGATGGGGAGGGGGGGGGGTCCATATAATATTATATATTATTATAGATGTTCAAAACACCACACACACACACAAAAGAGAGATTGAGGCTGGATAGGCTGGGGCTCTTCAGTTTGGAGAAGAGACGACAGAGGGGATATGATAGAGGTCTATAAAATCATGAGTGGGGTGGAACACATCAATAGGGAGTGGTTATTTCCTCTCGCAAACAGTACTAGGACTAGGGGACACTCCATGAAACTAACGAGTAGCAGATTTAAAACAAACAAATAAAAGAAAGTATCTTTTCACCTGACGCACAATTAAGTTGTGGAATTTGTTGCCAGAATGGTCAAGGCCAGTAGGGTAGCTGGGTTTACGAAAGGGTTGGACAAGTTTCTGGAGGATCGGTCCATTAGCAGCTATTAGCCAGGGAGGTTGGGGAATGTAACCTCTTACTGTTGGGAGCTGGGAGTGAACAACAGGGAATGGATCGCCCCATAGTGACCTGTTGGGTACTTCTCCAGGCGACCGAGATTGACCATGTCGGAGACAGGGGGTGGGCTCAATGGACCATTGGGCTGACCCAGGATGGTACTTTTTCTGTTCTTAAAGAAAAGTATAATTTTCCGAGGCACACTTCTGCTGCTCTCACAGCACACTAGAGTGCTTCAGCACACCCTTTGGGAATTGCCAGGGTAAAAAATGGACACGTCCAAAACCCAAAAAAGGGACCAAATAAGAATTCGCCGTGGGCCTCGTCTGGTGGTCTCATTTGGAGGTTCCCCACCCCTGCCAAAAACCATTCCGCTCAATTCCATATAAAATTGTTCTAACAGGGACAATCTCACCGATCCTACTGCTTACTGCAATGTGGTTTACCTCCTTCTCTCTTGCCTTGTGTTAGCTCGATATGCTATCTGACCAGCTCTCCCTCCTCTTCAAGCACACCTCTTTAGAACATCTTCATGTGATCACATTAGCGAGACACTCATTTAGCTACCCAAATCGTCCTTGATTTAATCAAAATGAATTTCCCTAAAACTTCTTCACATTTCATCCCTGCAAACCTCCCAGGATTCAAGGATTGTTTTACCAAAGAACATAGATTTATTGGTTATTAAAATAAAACGGATAAGCTACAAAATAATCAAAATGACAAGAATATAAAAAGCTGTATTCAATATGCATACGTCGGGGGCTGCCAAGCCGTAGATTGCGATCTACTGGTCAGTCACAAAACGAGTCTCCACTAGGTCCTAGTAGGTGCTTTTGGACAGACCAGAGCTCCGGTTCCTCCCGCTTCACCCCCGGGCTGGCCAGTCCATTTAAAAGTGCCCCGCCAGATGTGGAAGCAGAGCAAGCACAGCTGGCCCACTCCACGGGGGGTGCTCCGGAACGTTCCAGAGCACCACAACACAGGCCTACTCCGGGTCAGCCCCACTTGTGGTGCGCCGGAACATCCCGGAGCACCGACTGCAGAGCGGGCTGGTCAAATCGAGGGCACCGGCTCGGAGATGCACTGCCGTCCGTCTGCTCAGCAGATCCACGCTGCAGCTTCGCTTTCAGCAAGGCATTGCCTCGGACAGCACTATAGAGTTGCAGGTGCCAGCCTAGAGCGTCAGGCGATCTGCCTGCAACTCTATGGTGGGGGAGGGCCCTGCACAGGTGGGCCACAGGCTGGAGAAACGGTTGAGTCCGTCTAAAACGGACCCAGGCAGGGTTGCAAGCAAGCAGACATGGGGAAACACCCCCGGAGCAGCTCTGGAGGCAGGCTGCCTCTTTTCAGTCTATTTACTCCCCTCTGGGAAAGAAAGCGGGGCCAGCATCCAAGGAGTGTCTGCAGCAAGGACGAGAGGAGCTAGGAGCACTCTTTCATTGTGGCAGGGAAGGGGCGTGCTCCTCTTCACTCCTGAGAACAGTTGCTGAGGTGCCCTAGAGCTGGGAGCCTACAGGAGGGGGTCCCAGCCTGGAGCACCAAAGCCAGCAGGAAGGGGCCTTGGTAGATCTCCCAAGGATGATGCCTGAACCATGTAGATTGCGTGCACCGTGAGTCTGGCCACCTCGGAGTACACGTCTAGATTTTGCATCACACTTGATCTGAGGTTAGCATTTTTGTCTGTGGATAATTTATAAGTAGCACTGATGTATAAGCTTTAAGGGCGCGATTCATGAGCCACTTATTCCAGAATAACCCAACACAGGCTCTGGAGTCGAGATTGCAACCTAATGGCTCAGCCCTCGTTTGTCCAGCAGTAGTGCACAGTTACAGGCACAGAATTGGATGTGGGCAAGCAGACAGATTAGCAGTCTGTGAAAAGATCCACCTCCCAGGGAAACAACCAATCAGGTTTCTATTGCCTAAAGGAGATTGCACAGTTATTTTGCAGGCGGAGGTTGGTGGTTTCCGCCCACAGTTTCCATGCACAGAGTCATCTGCCATTCATGGACTGTTTGTATTTGATGACTGGTCACAGCATGCATAAAATGCCCAGGGTCTCTGAATGGCAGCTGACTCACCCCTCCCTGTCAGCATTTGTACTTGACCATTCTCCCTTAGGCAACGCGAGTCTGATGGGACGTTTCCTTTGATGGGGGAATGTAACAGGGGGTCAGCCCTGTTCCAAGGGTCTAGTGAGGTGCTGGCCCTTTAAGAGTTAAAGGTGAGTCGGCCACCACCCAGGTGGCTAGCTGGGAGTTAAATAGTAGGCTCGCAGGTTCAGGGAGAGCTGGGAATGATCAAGCCGCAAGTGTCCAGGTGGCGGATTGGTGAATGAGGCTAGTGACGGCTGAGACAGGAGATGCCTGAAGGAAGGGGAGGTGGTGTGAGCAAGAGCAAGTTGTAGGAGAATGGCTAGGAGTCTTGAGCAGCCCAAAGACTTTGTAAAGTCGGGAGCACGGTGAGGCTGGGGGAAGTACATCCTCTCTTGGAGCTCTACTGGCGTTGGCCAGGCAGGAAGGCTGCAACACAGCCCTGAGGGCACGGGGGTGGGGGAGAGCCAGCTCCGGGGGGTGGTTGGAGGGACCCTCACTGGCTAAAGGAGCCAGACTGGGACTGAGTAAGGTTGCGGAGAGAAAGGAGAATTGGTCACCTACCTCGGTGAATTCCTTTCTCCTCTGCTCTCCGGGAAATCCTCCGCACGGATAGCTCTGCGGGTGACCGACAGGAGGCAGAAGAAAACAGCCTTTCCGTGTGCGCCTGCGTGCTGGAGTTGCCCCGATCACCTCAGTCGATTTCAAAGCCGAAAGATCGAGACACTGCTAGCCCCCAAACGACAAGCCAGCTGCTGAATCAATATACTAACAAAGAACAGTTTGTTATAACTTGCAAACACTTAATCTTCCCTAGTATTAAAGCTAGGGCCTAACTGTAATTTACTGACCACTGCGGGTGGAGAAATCCGTCAACGAGAGCTCCCCCCCTACCCCCCCGTCAGAAGGAACCGAGCTGTTTGGTAGGGAGGGACGGAGGATTTCCCGGAGAGCAGAGGAGAAAGGAATTCACCGAGGTAGGTGACCAATTCTCCTTTCTCCCCCTGCCTCCAGTCAATCCTTCGCACAGGATGTACTCGAGCCAGAATTTCCTCTAAGGGTGGGCACAAACAGCGCCGGGGGAGTCTACCAAACACCGCTTCGGCCGATCTAAACACATTCAGTTTGTAATGTTTGACGAAAGCATGGAGAGAAGACCATGTGGCCACTCTGCATAGTTCATCATAAGAGGCTCTGGCCTTGAAGGCATAGGAGGTAGCAGCGCTCCTCTGAATGGGCCCACATCTGTAGCGGAGGGATCTTACCTTTGGCCTTATAAGCCTCTCCGATGCATTCTTTCACCCATTTCGAAATTAGCGTTTTGGAGGCCTCAGTGCCTCTGTAACCCTGTCTGATATTCACAAAGAGGGCCGTGGATGACCTAAACCCTTGGGTCCTAGATAAATAAATTTTAAGAGCTCTACGCACATCCAGAGTGTGCCAGAGTTTCTCCTTCGGGTGGGAGGGATTTTGACAAAAAGATGGTAATATTATTTCTTGACTTCTATGAAATAAGGAATTGATTTTGGGAATGAACGCCTGGTCTACTCTCAAAATCACAGACTGCTCCTGAAAGGAACAGAAATTTTCCTCTATGGATAAGGCCCCTAATTCCAAAATTCTCTTGGCCGATGTCACGGCTATTAGGAAAACTACTTTAAGGGAAAGCATGTAGAGTGAGACGTGTCTCAGGGGCTCAAAAGGGGCTCTGGTAAGAATGTCCAGTACTAAGTTTAGACTCCAGGAGGGGCATCTATGGACCACTGGAGGAGAAATGGACCTTGCCGCCCTCAAGAACTGCTTAACGTGTTTATGGGAGGATATCCTCCTGCTAGCCACCGTCCTTAAAATGGTGTCCAAGGCTGCCGCCTGTCTGGCTAGGGTATTAGGCTTTAACTCTTTATCTAAGCCCTCTTGTAGGAACTGCAGCACCTGTGGGATCCCTGTTCTACAAGGGTCCTGACCCCTGTCTATTGCCCATAGGGTGAATGTTTTCCAGGTCGTCCTATATGCTCTGTTAGTGGCTGGCCGTCTGGAGAGTTGTAAAGTTGTGAGGACTGCCTCAGAATATCCCTTCTTTCTCAGAGCTGTGTGCTCAAGCTCCAAGCGGTCAGTCTTAGATTTTGCAGACCGTCGCACCACAGAGGGTCCTGCGAGATAAGATTGGGTCTCAGTGGCAAGATCTTGTGTGGTCGCTGGCTGAGTTGGATCAGGTCCTAGAAGCATGGTCTTCTGGGCCACCATGGAGTAATGAGGATGATTTGTGCCTTCTCTCTGATGATTCTGGCTATTGTCCTCGTAATTAAGGGGAAAGGAGGGAAAGCATATAAGAGGTCTTGGGGCCAGGGCTGGTTCAAGGCGTCCACTGCCACTGCCTCGTTGCATTGGATCCTGGATATGAACCTTGGTACATGTGCACTCTCCCGAGTGGCAAACAGATCGATTACAGGTCAACTGAACATCTTCACCAGGTCGCTGAAAACTTCCCTGTCCAGTGACCATTCGTGTGGGTTGATTATGTGGGACGACTCAGCCAATCGGCCCGCGTGTTGTCCATGTGCAGGGCCTTCATGGACAGTACATGCTTCTGGGCCGATCTGTTCAGTGACTTTAGATCTAGGACTGCCCTCCAGGTGCCGAGCTTCTTTGGGACCAAAAATATGATTGAGTAAAGTCCTAGGCTGCGCTGGGGCTGTGGAACCGTCTCTATGGCTCCAATGTACAACAGCCTTTGGATTTCTGTTACCATGGCTAAGTGTTTGATCGGGTTGTTTGAGGCGGGTGATGTAACGAATTTGCTCTTTGGTTGTGCTTTTAACTCTATGGAGTACCCATGCTTTATGCACTGGAGCACCCATGCGTCGGAAATGGACCTTTCCCAGTACTCTGAGAAGAGCCTGAGTCTGCCCCCCACCTCTGCCCCTCCCGCCAGTCATGCATCCTGCTTTGATTGGCTTTGTAGGGGTCCCCTTGGTTTTTGTTTGTCAAACCTAGGGTGTCTGGCGCTTCTATTGCGAAAAGGGAGAGAGGTCGAGGGTTCTTTGATGTTTTGGGGCTGGTATCTCTTAAAGGCTCCGTAACCTCCCCTAAATTTGAAGGGGGGCCCACGAAAAAAAATTCGTTTCGTGCCCACTTGTTGGAGTGTCTTAGTTTTGTTCGTGACGTACGCCAGGACCTTATCCAAGCATATGCCAAAGAGCTTTAGACCCTTGTAGGGTCCTGCCACCAGTAGGTTCTTGGCGGTGATGTCTCCCTGCCATGACCTTAACCACACTCGTCTTCTGGCCGAGACCATATTTGCTACAGCTTGGGCTGAACAGGACATAGCGTCCATGGTGGCTTCAGCCAAGAAAGCTGTAGCCAGGGAGATACGTGACGACAGCACCGTGGCTCTCCTTTCTGATATCTCAGGATCCTGCGCCTCCTGCATCCATGCGAGTAAGGCTCACGCAACATAAGAGGCCACGATATTTATTTTTAGTCCTGAGGCTGAAGAGTCCAGGGTCCTTCTTAGGCCCGAGTCCAGGGCCCTATCGGTGGCATCCTTGGGGTAACAATTCCCCTCGGTTGGGAAAACCGTGTGTCCCGCTAGAGAGACAGCCGCTGCATCCACCTTGGGGACCTTAAAGCGTGGCTCTTTCTTCCTAGAAAAGGCATAAATATTTCCCTGAGATCGGCAGGATTTTTCCCATAGTGTCAGCCAGGGATGACATGGAGGGTACTTGCGTTTCTGGAGGTGCTGCCCGCTGCTGCGTCTGATTTTCTGTAGATTCCTCCATGTCGCTGGTTCCGGGGTCGAATGCAGCACCCTGGGGGTGGAGGTGGGTGTCTTCTCCTCTGCTTTAGACTCAAAAACCCCTCTGGGTCTGACACTCCCCGGCGCTGAGCGAGGGAGGCAGCCGGATTTCCCCCAGAGGCTCCCTGCAGGTGGAATGAGCTCTCTCCGGCGGAGCTGTTCCCGGGCGGGGGGGAGGAGCGGCTGAATGGAAAAGCCACTGCCGGGGAGAAAAAACTCCAGACAGAGCGCAAAAACAGTCTTAGTCCTCTCCGGTTCCCCGCTCCCAGGTGCTGTGTGAGGGAGCTGGCCAGGAGTCTCGAAGAGCGTTTGCCAGGCTGAACTGGTTCCGCGTTGTCCCCCAAGGCCCCGCCTGCCCGCCAACAAACACCACCCTTCCCAGGGCTTGGCAGTTCCGGTGCTCAAAGAGAGAAAACAAAAAGAAAAAAAACACTTTGTCTATCCGAATGCGGGAGAAATAAAACCCCGCTCCTGCCGGTCTGAAGGCAGAAGGCAGACTGAGGTGATCGGGGCAGCTCCGGCGCGCAGCCGCACAAGCAAAGGCTGTTTTCTTCTGCCTCCTGCTGGTCACCCGCAGAGCTACCCGTGCGGAGGATTGACCGGAGGCAGGGGGAGAAAGCCGCCAGGGCACAGAGCCACGGCGGCAAGTTACAAAGTAACCTTGAGACCAAGACTGCCTAAATTGTAAACAGCTGAGAGAAAGCAGCGAGACTACAGTGTGTGGGCTGTGAGAATGGCTGCGAGGAGGTGGAGCTGGAGCAGCAAGTGCAGCCAGGTGAGCTCAGTGTGGCTGGTCCTGGGGTGCAAGCCACTTAAGAGGGAATCTTTTCACAAACTGCTCATCTGTCTGCCTGTCGACATCAAAGGGAACGCTCCATGCACATTCAATTATTACCAGTGGACAAATTAGGACTGCGTCCAAAGTGTTAAATAAATAAATAAATAAATAAATACTACTAATCAAATTGCATTGATAAATTAGTCCCTCTGGTATTTTATCTTTATTTAGTGCCTTAAGGCATTACAGTTTCATCAGGTTAAAATTTAAACTGCTCCACCCAGTGGAACAGTGCTTAGTAGAGATTGTAACCCAGCCAATATAGAGAAAAATTAGAGGGACCATTGAACACAACACAAAACAATCTCGCACAAACGGAAGAAGCTAGACAGATACACAATCTTTCAATTAAAAGCTACGCACACGCACCTGCAAAACATCATACAGATCTTGGCAGATAGAGGCCATGTAATCAGTTTTTTCAAACAAACGCTTTCTGTCAAATTCCCACCGTGCATCCCTTCCTGAGGCTTCAATTTTGGCCCGGACATCGAAATAAGATTTTTTCCACTTTTCTAGGGTGCTTTTGGCCTCGGTCATTTTGATCTTGGCAATGTTTCTGTTTTCTCTATGAACCAAAATCCAGTTAGAAACATGACAAGAGTTAATACTGAAGATAGGATTGCATTCCCCCAATGGAACCACACCTTAGCTTCAACAGCAATTTGAGAAAAGAGTTTGTCAAGGATTTCCAAAATCTAGCTTCCAGGGAACAGCCAAAATGAAAGGCTATTTTCCCCTAAACCGAAATATATATATATATATATATATATATATATATATATATATATATATATATATATAATTAATAACATACAGCAAAGTGCAAGGACAATATTAGGGATGGGCGAACAGAACTGAGTCGACCGAACTATTTGCGTTCGGTCCGAACTCCTAACAGAGTTTGGAAATTCAAACCCCATTGAACTAAACGGAATATTATCTTATAGGGCTGGGCGAACAGAACCGAGTTCGGAAATTCGGTTCAGTTCAAAAATCGAGTTCGGTTTGGAAGTTCGGTCCGAACTTCCGAACCGCGTTCGCCCATCCCTAGACAATATGCTAGCATGTATAATACTTAAGGACTTCATCTCTACAAAGCACTGGGATAATGAGATAACGATGAGGGAAATAAGGTTAATCACACTCAATTCCCTGAGGGAGCAATCTCCCCCACTTGAATTTCGGACTGCCACAGAAATCCCCACCCCAATAGCTGGAGTGGGAGCAGAGGATCCATAAGAACAACCACACTAGACCCAGTGATCTAGCCAGCCCAGGATCCTGCCTTTGCCAGTGGCAGCTTCGGAGAAGGATACAAGTCATAGGGTGCTTTGCACCCATCCTTCTGCTCTGCCTCACGCCCAGGCAGGTCATCCATTTAAAAGTGGCCCGCCACCCGTCAGATGTGCAGGTGGAGCAGAAGCAGAGCAGAAGCCACCTGCTCCACTCCAGCCCTGCTAGTGCTGCCCCAGGACATCCCAGAGCACTGCCAGCAGAGTGGACCGCCCAAACCTGGGGCACCAGCCAGAGGCAGAGCAGCGGTCCATCTACTCAGTGGATAGGCCGCTGCAACGCCGCTTCCAGCCGAGGGTTGCCCTGGGCAATGGCATAGAGCTGTGGGTGGCAGCCTAGAGCGGCAGCCAATCTGCCCACAACCCTATGGTGTTGGGGAGGGGGGCACCGCGTGTGCAGGCCTTGGGCTACGGCAGTGCCAGGTCCATTCAAAACAGAAACAGGTGCTTCTGCATGAAACAAGTTAGGAGCAGAGCAAAAATTAGAGTTTAGGATGCTGACAGCTAGCCTAATGCTCAGCTTAATGGACCACAGGGCTATAACAAATGTTTTTACAATTCATTCCGGAAGCCTGAACTTTAGATGATATAAAACCCAGCTGGGTTTGGGGAGAAAATGAGATGTTCAAAGAGCAAAACCAAAAAAATAGCTTCAGAGAAAGAACTTGGAATGTTAAAGAAGAAAAACTGACTCCATCTCAGGAAACATCCCCTACTGTACTCTTATGAAATTTAGCCGTAACTTAAAATTTAACCTCAGGAACATTTTAAGGGGGGATTTTAGAGATCAAAAGGAAGAAAGGTTTCACGCCTGATCCTGGCAATACTGAAGCTATTTTTACATCATTCTAATTTCATTAATTTCAGTAGGATTCAATTTAAATCAATTTATATGAATAAACGTAAATCAATTTATGTGAAACAAAATCAGACACCTGTATTTTCAAAGCTGCTTTAGAACTATATGAGAGTTTCTCAGGTCATTTCTTAGATCTAACCTTCAAACTTCTTAAATACAACAAAAACCTAATGAGAATAACTCAAAAATATTTAGCGAGTGGCATCTGTCATGTTGTAAAATGATCCATTTAATAAAGTTCCTAATAACTTGGCCTTGTTAAACAAGCAGCTGCTACTTACTTAAACAAAGTACGTAAATCCACAACTTTGCAGATCCTGGCCGAAATCTCCCAGGCAATCCGTTCCATGAGAGGGATCATCCGTTCATCCTTGTTGTAATGCCGCGAGATAATCCACACCATTCTCAAGGCATTCATCATTGAAGGAATTGTATCCAAGACAATGCTGAATCCAGTGCCATGTGTTAAATTCTGTTCAACAGATGATAAATATTGTGAGGTTAATAAGAAGAAATTGGACACATTTCCATCAGGCCATATCTCCCCTTCAAATGCAGCTATTGCTACAAAAATTTGGGTTCCTACTTATCATTTGGCCTTCTGCTTCCCCACCAAACTTGGATGAAATTGGTGTGTGGGATCAAAAGCTATTTAGGGGGCGCACGCACACAAAATAAGCCTTCTTTCCATAGGATACACGCTAAAAAAGAAGAACGGTAGTAATGACAAAAGACAGACGTTACTGGCAAGCTTACCAAAATCCCAGAAGTTCAAATTACCTTCAGGTGGCGCTCAAGAGTGGAGAGAAACCTCACGTTGTCTACGGCTTCCACATGATGTTTGGAGAGGTCGCTGACGACTATCCTGAAGTTTTCAATAATTCCAGACTCGGCTTCTTTGAGGATATCCAAGACCTTCTTCACTAACGGCAGCTTTATCTGCTCAGTGAGAGCACTTAAGGTAGCATTTCTCTCACGCCAAAGATCAATCTCAGCTAGTGGGCCGTTACCCTGAGGTTAACAGGGAGCAAGACAAGACACTGCAATTCTCAAAGATATCCATGACTAAGGGCGTTTTTACACAAACACTCATCCAGGATTATTTAATTAGTACAGGATGACATGTCCATCTAAAGGCAGCATTCAGTGATTATAATCCTGGGATCATGGAAAAACTCCAGGATTACAAAACCCCTTTTTCGTGGTATTGTAAAATCTGGTTGTTAAATAACACTGGGATTACGTCCGTCTAAACGAGTTTCCCGGGATAGTCAACTATCCCGGGATTATTACCACAGAGTCTAACAGCAAGAGCTGACATCCTCTCTATGCAGTTCTGCCTCTATGGTATCTAGTAACACATGACTGTGGGGTGATGGGATAAAAAGAAATCTGATAGAATCTCTCGCTCTCTCCGTGTATACATCTGCTCTGCTATCTTCCGAGTTGCCTCTGCTCCCAGGCTCCACTCTGTTCATTGATGAACAGATGGGACAGAAAGCACCATGGGACTGATATTCCTCCCAGATAGTCTCAAACCGGGATAACAGCAATGGGCTGTTCACTGAACTATCATGGGATGGATTTCAATACGGGCTAGAAATGTCCGTGTAAAAAGGTACCACTTGTAATCCCTGGATAACAACTCCGGGATTATTTTCTCCTAATCCTGGGATGAAGGGTCCATGTAAAAATGCCCTAAGCCTTTCTCAGTACACTAGACAAAGCTGTCCCAAGCAGACATTTATGTAGCTCTGTTTCCCACATCACTCCCACTCAGGGGAGTCCTCTTCTCACAGATTCCCAATCTCTGCACCTGGCCCATCCTTAAAACGGGAACACGGCCCACTCCATCTCCCTCCCTCCCAATCAACCAACCATTACTATACAATTCCTTCCTACCCACTCGCATTCCTGGAGGTATATCCTCCTTCCCCATCTCCACTTAAACACCCTCTGGACATGTACCTCCTTCCCCCTCACACAGGGGCTGTGGCTGTCCCCAACTCCAACCCTCCCAATTGTCCCCACGATATAAATAAGATGCCCCAGGTACAACATCTTACAAAGCCTCAAAATCTCATATAAGGCACTAGTAGCCACTTAATGGCTGCCTAATGGCCAGTATCCTAAGGCCCTGCCTGCAGGGCTGGCAGCAGTTGATGTAGGCTGCAGGGACAGGAAGGGTTGGCTAGCAGCCATGCTACCTGAGGGACCTTCTTCAGTTGCTCCTCAACCGCTGAGGCGATCAATATGTGCCAGTTCATCACATAGTGCTCCAATGTTTCAACCACATCTAGATCTGCCGCGAGCTTGGTCACGTCAGCGTCTAGGGATATACTCGGCATCTCCAATTTAATCTCCCCTGTTGGAAGAAAATGCAGCGAGATTCCACTATTCCAGCACATTTTCCATGAACATCAGAAAGACACAATCTGGCCCTAGTCATCCATCTGCCACAGACCTAGGCTGCCTCCTGCTCCCCCCCACCATCAGTGATGGTGGCCAGTCACCTGAGTGGTGGGACACAGGGAAGGGCGTTTATTGTCCTTTGCCCACAACCCCATGGCAGACATTCAGGGTGGATCTGGTCCATTTCTACCTACACTGTCTTACGTGCATCAGGTAGTATCAGGGTATTCCTGTCATCCTAAGAGAACTCAAGTGCCTAATTGGTACCCAAGTGCTCTCGGTGGCCACTAAGGACAGAATTAGAGCAGGGGGCGGGAAACCTCTCATCTGTGAGCCAAATGCAACTCGGCAGCTGGTTTTGATTTGGCCCCTTTCCAATTCCTAGATCTGGCCCATGAATTCAGGGTGTTTTTACACGGACACTTATCTTGGGCTGAGATCGTTAGTCCCGGAATGACTTGTCCATCTAAAACGCAGCAATCAGTGATTACAACCCCAGGATCACAAGCCCTCTTTTTCAAGGCTTTCGATACTGTGAACCATGAGATGTTGGTGACTCGCCTGTGGGACCTGGCCAGGGTGGACGGAACTGTTTTGCAATGGTGCCATTTTTACCTCACAGGTAGATCACAGCGGGTGGTACTAGGGGACTGTACTTTGTCCCCTGGGAACCTCTCGTGGAGTTCCGCAGGGTTCCATTCTGTTCCCTCTCTTGTTCAATGTGTATATGAAGCCGTTTGCAGAGGTCGTACACAGCTGGGAGGTTCATTGTCACCAATACGCTGACAACACCCAGTTGTATTTATCCTTTTCAACAGACCCAGGCCCTGCTGTCTCCTTGCTGTCCCGGTGTTTGGCCAGTGTGGGGGACTGGATGAGGCTGAGCCGACTGAAGCTCAATCCCGACAAGACAGAGGTGATTCTGGTAGTGTGTGTCTGTGATCTCGGAGGGAGGACACTCTTGTTATTAGGGGTGTTTGGCCCGCCATTGGTTCCATCTGTGCAGAGCCTCGGGGTGCTCCTGCATTCGCAGCCGTGCTTGGATTCCCGGGTGTTGGCTGTGGCCAGGGGCACCTTTTGCCAATTACATGTGGAGAAGAGGCTCCACCCATGTCTCCAACCTCGCTACTGTCATCCATGCATTCGTCACCTCGAGACTGGACTATTGCAACGCGCTCTACGTGGGGCTGCCCATGGTGACATTTTGGAAGCTGCAGCCAGTACAAAATGCAGCAGCCCATCTGCTTACCGAGATGGGCTGCAAGGAGCACATCCAGCCAGTGCTCCGAGCATTGCACTGCCTGCCTGTTGTCTTCCAGGGCCAATTAAAGGTGCTGGTTTTGACCTTTAAAGCCCTTCTCTGCCTGGGCCCTGCTTACCTGATGGATCACCTCACACCCTGGAACCCTAGGCAGCCTCTGCGGTCATCCGGAAGTGCTCTCCTGGAGGTCCTGCGTTATCGGCAGGTTCAGACCAACAAGCGGACATTCTCAGCAGCCGCACCATCGCTGTGGAATGCCCTCCTGGCAGAGATTTGCTTTCCAACAAAGTTGTAAAACCTGGCTCTTCCATCAGGTGTTTGGGGGTGGGAGGTAGGATGAGTTAGTGGGGAGTGGGTGAGATGTCTTTTTCACACAGATCAGGGTTGAACTTTTTATTGTTGTTACAGGCTTTTATATATAGACTTGTTTAAATAAATAAATAAAATAATATCCAGTAGTTAACTAATCATGGGATTAGATCCGTCTAAACGACTATCCCAGGATAGTCAACTATCCCGGGATTATTACCAGAGTGTTATGGCAAGAGCTGACATCCTCTCTATGCAGTTCTGCCTCTATGGTATCTAGGGGCAATTGACCGTGAGGTTATCGTATTACCTCCGTCATCCTTCAAGAATGCATTGCAGAGCGCCAAGTTTAAATACCCACAGAATAAAGGGATGAGTTTCCATTTTCTTCAATTTACAAATCAGAAAAATGAAGAAAATCAGATTTTCTTCAATCCCAGAAATCTGTGCGCTGAGCACGGACAAAAAGCACCATGGGATTGATATTCAGCCCAGAGACTCTCATGCCAGAATAACAGCAACGTGCTGTTCGTTGAACCATCCTGGGATGGATTTTATACCAGGATAAAAATGTTCGTGTAAACAAGTACCAGTTGGAATTCCTGGATAATAATTCTGGGATAATTTTCTCCTAATTCCGGGATAGATTGTCCGTGTAAAAAATGCCCTAAGTTGCTATCCTCAAGCACTGATAAGAGTAAGCACAGGGAAGTGGAGTGGAGATGAGGGCATGGACTCAAGGACGAGGGGTGGATCCACGGCATAGATTCATGATCTGGACCCTCCCCTTCCTTGTTCCATCCGGAACGGTACGCTCAAACACACCCAACTCCTCTCTGCCTCCCACAGCTTGTACCAATTTTCAAAATGGCTTGTGGGAGAGAGAAGTTTCCCCACCCCTGGACTAGAGAGAATGGGCTTAAATGGAAGGAGAAAAGATTGTAAGAACGAGGAGGCAGTGGAACAGTTTACTAAGGAAGGCTTTAGCGTCTCCATCACTAGAAGTCTTTGAAAACTGGTTCAATAAATACCTCTTGGGGATGGTTTAGGCAGAGCTGCTCCTGCATGGGGATAGTCTACCTTTAACCAGACTTTTCAAGCTCTCTTCAAGCCCTTAAATTCTATGCTTTTAAGTCCCTGCCTCAAGGGGCTATGTGCCGTTCTGGAGGCTGAGGCACCAGTGTTCTAAGCAAGGGTGTCGCGATAAAGATACAGGCAGAGCAGTTGTACCAGGGCCTAGGAGCCTGCGGGGACCCACACTCATGTTGCATGGGTGATTAGCACGCACTGGAGAATTGCTAAGTTCCTCAGGGGGTGGGGCAATCCTCTGTACCAAGGCCCATTCCTGGATTAGTTTCTTTCCAGCCACTACTGACTGAGGGAGCGGGACACTTGCCTTCAATCTGCTGTATGGTTCTCTGAATGTGGTTGAGGAACTTCTGCATGTTCATTAAGAACTCGTTCCTCATGATCTGGATGCTGTGAGATGCCACAGACTTCTCTTTCTTTTTGCAAAAAGACTCAACATCAAGCAAGCTCTGGACTTTGGACTTCACGTCACGTTTTTCAGGTTCCGGGTGAAAGACAGGTTCCTCCACCTTGTACTGGTTGTGAGTCAAAGCAGGCAAAAAGACCTGAAAGGCAGACACGTGCCACTAATTAGACGGGCTGCTGCTTTGGAAGAGCAACATCTAGCAAACAGCAGGATGGGCTGCTCCTCTTCTTGAAGCTAAGAACAGAAGTAGTGCTGTACTGGGTCAGACCAATGGTCCATCCAGCCCAGTAAGATGGTCATCTTGGGTCCCTTCACAGGACATAACAGGTCATAATGAAGTGAACCATTCCCAGCTATTTACTTTCATCTCCCAACAGTTGGAGGTTACCTCTCCCAACCTGCTAGACTAATAGTCATCAATGGACCTATCTGCCAAGAATTTATCCAATGCCTCTTTAAACCCAGCTACGCTAGTGGCCTTCACAACATCCTCGGACAAGAAGTTCCAGGAGCTAATTGGGACACTATGTGAAAAAGTATTTCTTTTTGTTTGTTCTAAGTCTGCTACCAGTTGGTGTTCCCTGATTCTAGTATTCTTTGAGAGGGCAAACAAGCACTCCCTATTGACTTGTTCCATCACACTACTCACGCATTTAATAAGCTAACTAGTGTTCATTGAATTTAATTTCTCAACTGCCGTGCATTCTATCTCAGACCCCTCCTACTTTCATGTCCTGCTTCCACACACTCCTGTCTATGTTAAGTCTCTTCTCATTCACAAACAAAGACATACGGTATCATAACGGTCACATTCCAGAGAATGAAGGATTTGAAGTGGGTTTCTCCAGAGCTGAAGACACCAGTCCCTACAGCCTGAGCTAGAGATCCAGGATCTGTAGGTGGCCTATTAACAGACTCATAGATGCTCTGTAGATTGACCATCCCAAGAAAGCTCATCCCAAGTATGATTTATTATTATGAAGTATTTATATAGCACCAGCAATGGTGCTTTACAACTGTTGAAAATAGACAGAGTCCCTTTCCCGGTGGGCGTACAACCCTAGAATATGACAATATTCTAAGAAAGACAAAGGGGGGAAGACGAGGGATGGGGGAGAGAGACAAGGATACATTCATGAAGGCGTGAAGTTGCAGGTACACGTGCATAGCTTAGTTACATGGTTACATCAGGGAAGGAAGTGGACTAAGGGGATGAGGAGTGAGGGGAAGCACTGGACTGTGAACGTGGAGACATACAAAGCTGAAGACAGGAGTTCCTACAGCTTGAGTTAAAGAGCCAGGCTCTACAGCTGGGCAGGAAAAGATTCACATATTTGTGGATCAGGCACTGGATGCATTGGGGCTACAATTTATTTATTTATTTGGAATTCTAACTCGCCCTTTCCAAAAGACTCGGGACAGGTAACACATAATATACATAAAATGAATTCCTTTGAACTATAAACTACATTTAACAAAAAAACACGTAACATAAAATTCCCTAAAAACAACTCTCAGTACCCTATCCTCACTTGCTAAACGTGTGGGTAATTAAATAGGTCTCATATTGTCTTCAAAAATACTCAGGCTTTGGTAAATCTTCAGAAGCACGGAGTTACACAGCTGTGGAGCAGCCACTGAGAGCACTTCTCTGGACACCCTTGCCAGACGGATTTGGCCCAGTGATCGGATTTGCAAAAAGCACCCCTCCCCCCAAGGTGACCTTAGGGATCTCAATGGAACATGATCCCCTTCTCATCTGGGTTACACTATTCTATTCCTAAGCTCTTCCTGCAGTGGGATCACATAGGCTCTCCCAACAGTCTTCCCTAAAATCATGGGAGGGAATCCTAATGAAGCAGTAGACACAAACTCAGTGCTGGTAAATCAGACTGGCTGAGTAGCTCTTAGCATTCATTACAGCCCAATCAGCACAACACATAGCCAAATGGGCCATTAAGACAGAGAGATTTTGGGCTCTCGCTACAAAAATAACCCCTCTACCTGCGCAAAAATGTTCTTGAGCATCAGCAGGGTGTGTCCATTCAGCATGCCGTACTCTAGTAATTCGGGCAGAGTGTCGTTGGCTTCGGCCATGTCGTTAGGTTCACCAACCGTTTCTAGGCAGTAAGAAATAAGGAGTGCAAAATTAACGGCACGGCAACACAAAACAGGCATTAGACCTGCCGAAATCTTCCGGCATCAGCACCAATCCTGCACTCGTGCAAATGGGTCTTGAAAGGAAAAAAGATGGCTTCTGTTCAAGTGGGGGCCGATCTGGCCCAAACGCTGCAATGCAGGGGAGAGGCAAGCGGAAGGGAAGATTTGGACACAGAAAGTTAAACATAATTCAGTGATACATTTCTATAAGGCCAGCATGTTGGCCCGTTACTGGGTCGTTGATTTGTCCTGGACTCACAGAATTGGAAAGTAACTTGAAGGTCATCTAGTCCAACCCGCAGTTTTGATGCATGGCATCTACAGCATCCCCAACAGATGGCTGCCCGTCCTCTATTTGAAATCCTCCTGGCGCAGGGCCTACAGCCTGTCCGCGGACGACTTGTTCCATTAACATACAGCTCTTGTAGTTACGTCATTTCTCCTGGTATTTATTTAATCAAAATCTACCTTCTTATCATTTGAGCCGACTATGTCTAATCTTGCCTTCTGTGATAATTGAAAACAGTTCCACGCCACCATCTTCAAAAATCTAGAGGGACTGCCACCAAGACTTCTATTCTGTCTCCCCTTACCCTTCTTTCCTTTAGTCTGTCGGAAAACCATCCACGCTTCTGGAATCAATGGGCTGGTTCTCTGGAGCAGGACTGAGCCCCAAGATGATTTTTTGTTTGTTTTTACAAACTTAGCACCTGCACCATGTCCCCTCCCTCAAAGCAACCCACCTTAAAAGACTGGAAAGCCCTGCTTAGCCCATAGCTAAGTGGAATGTACAGTTACCCTGAAACACAATCAGCGCCACCATTTCTTGGCCAGAAGTTCTCTTTAATGAAAATATTCAATTACTGGAATTAGTCGTCATTTATCCATGAAAAATACCTGTTGTGTCTCGGAGAAAGAACAAGGTATCGCTGAGCAGAAATTCTTCTGGGATGTCATTATAAGCCACATGAAAATAGAGGTTAGAAACCTTCTCCTTTATGATTCTCTGGGGGGGAAAATAAAGTGAAAACAAAAAATAAAATCAGTTCAATCAAACATGCATTGTATGCGATCGCTGGTTTCCATGCTTCCTACAGGACTCCCATGTTTCTTTCAATGGATGGTAATCATGAGAATGAATCAACAAAATGTCTGTTAGGATTAGGGCTGCAAACCATTTTTAACATTTAACGTATTTTAATAACCGTGTTGCTTCTTAGTGAATTAGTTCCCTAATGAACCAATCACAGCCTCAATACAGCATTACACAATGGCCTTTTTAAAATGGACCCACCCACCCCTCCCAGGGGGGGTCCATGGTCACGCCGCCGCAGGGGCAGTGCGGGGGGAGGGGGCAAGCAGGCGAACACTCATCCCCCCCCCCGCACAGAGTAATCTGCGTTTTCGCCGGTTGCTCCGCGCAGGGGCGATGGATGGAGGTGCAGGTTTCGTGAGAGTGCACGCACACGCACACACACGCTTTCAAACGGGACACACCCACCTACGTCCACTGCATGGTCATGAGTGGGTGTGTCTTGTTTAAAAAGGGCCAATGTTGTAAAGGCGTCTATTCAACTCCTCTGCCAAGGTCATCCATCTCACCCCCTCACTTTGATCAGGTTCAAGGCCTCCTCCTCTCTCTCTCCCTCTTCCATCCTCTCCTTCAAGGCTCTTCACAGCCTTGCTCGCCCGTCTTTCCGCTCTCATTTCTCACTGCTCCATTTGCCCCAGTGAACGTCACTCCTCCTCTGCCACCCCCTCAATCTGCCCCCGAGGGCGATAACAAACCAAACAACAGCCCCGGCGTGTGTGGGCTGCAGGGATTACGTGCCACTCGCCCACACTCACAGCCTGCGCAGGCCCCGTCTGGTCCCCTTCCAAGGGATTCCTCCTGGAAGGAGTCCAGTGGGAAGGTGACCATCGCTAGCTGCACCTCCCGTGCTGGTCTATTCCAAGCCTGGACCTGGTTTGAACTAGACCATCAGGGGGATCCTTGGCAGGGAGGGCAGCGCAGCGTTCCTGGCAAGGATCCCCCCTCTCCCCGCCTTAGTCAATTTCAAGCCAGGAAGCACTCCCCCAGCTTGAAACTGATTGGCGGACTCAAGTCCAGCGCGTGGAGCCTCCATGCGTCAGCTGCAAGCCCCACGCGTTTCCTTTCATTTGGGGAAGGAAGCGAGCAGCGCTCATGGTTGATGCACAGAGGTTTCACACGCCAATCTCAAGGGGGCCCTGGTCAATTTCAAGCCAGGGAAGCACCTCCCCAGCCTCAAATTGACCAGCACCAGGCAGGGGGGTTGCATCACTATGCTCCCCCAAAGTGATCCCCTATTAGACGGTAAGACTACGTGTTGGCCATGGAGCCAACAATTTTGAATGAAAACAAATGAGTTGATAGCCCACATTAGCCCACACAGGGTGGGGGATCACCTGCCCATTTATTAAGTGTTTGCCCCCTCTGGACATGCAGCACCGGATACGCAGCTCCCACTCAGGGCGGGATCTTGGAGCATGTGGAGCCCTCTGTGTGGGTGAATCCGGGCTAATGTGCATCCACATGGCCGCATCCCATCAATTAGGTTGTGTGGAGCCTCACGCGCATACATGGTTTGCACATTACACCAGTGCTCCGTTCTCTGCATTGGCTGCCGAAAGTCTTCCAAGTCC
>QEPC01002388.1:10973860-11019770 GCA_003113815.1 Sphenodon punctatus | reverse complement strand
CCTTGCAACATGGACCTGCCTGCTGTCATTCTCATCGTAACCAAGCCAAGTACGTGCACTTGAGACCTCACATCTTCATGAATGTTAGACCCCTTGTCTCTCCTTCTGTTCCCCTTCCTATGTCTCTCCCCCAGCTCCTGTCTCTCAGATTGTAAGCTCTAGGGGCAGGGACCGTGTCTATTTTATTACTTTGTAAAGTGCCAGGTACACTGCTGGCGCTTTATAAATGTTGGTTAATAATAATAATAATAATCACCACAAGATCCCTTCTGAGCGAGAGCCCGTCTGTGTCTCGCAATCTCATTGAGCCAGTGACAGCAGAAGGTTTTGGATCTGCTGGATTGCTCACAGATTCTGCTCAGCAGTGCGATAACAAGCCCCCTGAAGTTCTCAGGATCCATGGCTGTGTTACAGGCATCTGGGAAGTCTGCAGACCACGTAACAAACATTTTGAGCCGCAGACTAGCTAGGATTGGCTACGTGCTGCACGCAAACAAGTACTGGCCATTATCGGCCACGTGTCATCGCAGGACCGGTTATGCTCAATAAAGTATGTGATTTGCTCAATAAACACAGCCTTCAGTGCATAGCAAAAGGTTACTTCTGGCTGACAAGTGTTGGCAGGTGTAGACCCTGGTATGACCTCCATGGGTGGGCGAGGAGAGCAGGGGCTGGAACACCTCCCAGAGTGATATGAAACAGCTGGAGCGGCTTCCTCTTCCCGCAGTTCGTCGCAGCTGAGAGTCATGACAGGGGGCGGGATATTGGGAAAGGGGGGGGATGGTGGGCGGAGCACAGTGGGGAGGAAGAACACCTGCCCATGTACCAGGTTTGTCCTGCTAAACCTGCGAGTGGGGGCTGCCCACATGCACATGAAATACATGCAGGGGTGGGCTCGACACACTAAACATGTGAGTACGGACCAAACACCGATTCCAGCAGGCTATCGTCTCCTTTGTTTTCACCCTTTGAGGAGGACGCCATGCAGGCGACACGGACCAGGAACACCCATTTCCAGGTGCCACCCAGAGTTTCTTGCTCACCCCTTTTCCCATGGCGGCGTCTATGCCCGGAACTCCTTCCCAATCGTCAGATCCTTCCTACGAACCTCTCTCTGTTCCATCAGGCTCTCACCTCCAGAGATTATTCACTGATGCTTCCCCCGGGTCCCCTGCTCCCCTTGTAACGAAGCTAAGCTTGGTCTACCTGTAACTTCTCAACTTCATGACTGTTTGTCTCCCCCTCTCTCCTTACGTTCCTCTCCCCCTTGTCCATCCTAGAGTGCAAGCCTCTTGAGGGGCAGGGCTCTGTCTGTAATTATGACTGTTTCACACCAGGCCCATTGCTAATGCGACAGAAATAACAACACAGTACATATGACTGATTTTTATAGCTGATAAGCTATTAAGGTGTTTTTTTGTTTTTGTTTTTTTAAAATCACATTTTAAGTTTGGGGGGAATTTAAAAAAATTTGAAAATTTGGAGAACCCAATTCTTGGGAAGAAGCTGCAGACCAAGGAGCAGTATTGGGGAACTGGACTGATGGATATAGGAGGTTGTAGGGGTGTCTGTCCTAGGGAACACTGTGTGAAAACAGACATGACGCTAACCACCCTTTAACAACCCTTGGTGGTTATTTATGCATATTACAGGGCTGTATTGGTGCCCTATGAAGCCCTGAAACATGCATAAATGACCCCCAAGGGTGGTTCAAGGGTGGTTAGCGTCATGTCTGTTTTCACCCCCTGTGGTTGCCTCCATCCGCTCCTCATCAACCTGGAAGTTTGTGAATAAATGAATTTCAGTATTCTTAACAAGAAACCATCCAACAGAAGTGCTACCCTGGAAACTTCCCATCACTTGGGGAAGGGGGAGCATTCTATGTTCTGTACGGCACCGAGTACATGACTGGCGCTATATAAATGTTTATAATAATTATTATTATTAGGTGAAAACCTGGCTCTACTGGAGTTAACGGGAGTCTTTTCATTCATTTCAGTAGGCTTTGGATTAACCCTATAGTACTTTGCATGTTTAGTTCAATATATGGTTTACTGAAATATTGGCACTGCCCTCTGGTTTTAATGTTCCTATAACAACACAGTCTCTCTGCCCCCATCAGACTCATTCAAGAACCCAAAAGCTAAAAAGACATGGACTTACTCTGAACAGATGACCTCTAAGGTCATCTCCAATGTCTCGCTCTAAATCAGTGACAGCTGAGTCAGCAGGCAATTCCAATTTATTGTCCAGCAGAGATTTAGCATGGAGACTCTCTGCACCAGACATTTTGCTGTTCCAATCTCTCTCTGATGAAGAAATATACAGAGAACATCAGTAAGCAGCTCACCGATTCAAAGTTTTTAAAAGCCACAGATCAAACTGAAAAAAACCAATGAATGCTGTTTGGGAACATCCCAACCCTTTCACAAAAGAGCCTTCCAGGATTTCAGAAAGAATTGATCATTGGGCCAAATTCTGCACTTCTTTACATGCATTTACTCTCTTTCATCTGAACTAGCTTTAGTGGGATAAAGTTGAGGCTGTGTATCCAGGCTGATGACAGACATAGTTTACTTAAACCAGGGATGGGAAACTTTTCCCTCCCAGGGGCCACTTGAAAAACTAGTACAAGTTCCAAGCATAAAAATTGGGGGTGGGAGTTATTAAACAGTGCACTCAAGAAAAGGAGGGTCCAGATCTGTCCCCTATCCTCGCTTACATGCCCTCATCTTTGCTCCTTTATCTTGAGCTCAGTTTTACAGTACTTGGGGGTAGGAAATGAATCCAGGGGCCAGATTTAAAATCTGAAAAGAGGTCAAATAAAACCTAGCTGGGGACTGCATTCAGTCCCCAGGCCTGAGGGTTCCCCACCCGTGTCTTAAATCTTAGTAAAGGGCTCTGCACTTAGTTCATCCTTCCACTATAAACTCATGCTCTGAGCTGCCATTGTGCAGGAGGATGTGGGGTAAAAATGCAATAAATAAATAAAATAAATAAATAAATAAATGCTTTTCACCCATCAGTGACTGTTGTTTTTAGTTTTTGTTTGTTTGTTTTTAAAAACCACCCCCAAAAGAGAGATATTAGCTCCAATTAATCCCTGTTGCAGAGACAAGTCATTTTTCTCCCCAGTCTGGAGAGAGAGGGTGGTTGTCATGTTGGTCCCAAATGTAAGAGATGGAGACAAAGTAGTTCAGATGAAATTCTTTATTGGACCAACTTCTGCTGGGGAGAGGATGTGAAGTTTTGGGCCACACAGGCCCAGTCATGTAACAAGTCAGAACTGAGTAAATGAAAGACAGGGAGGGAGAGAGAGATTAGATAGAACTTGAGAGGGAGCTGGTGGGGGGCAGGGCTCGAATTATAAGGAAAAAGGTAGGGGGGCCCTCAATGAAATCATGCCCCCCCATGTAGCCTTCTAGAGCCAGTAGCTAAGGGGGCCATCAAAAAAGGTAGGCGGCCATAGAAAAAAGTAGGGGGGCTGGGCTGCCCCCCAACCCCATGTAATACAGGCATTCAAAAACAATGATGTTAAAAATCATCAATAGTGGTGTTAAAAAACAAACATCAATTGTTTCTCTCAGTCGTTTAACTCTTCCTGTCAGATCAACGAGAGAAACAGAAGAGATGCGGAGAGGGCAAAAGAAGCCAAATTCAGAAATTTCCTATAGCCTGTCCTCCCAATCCTCCCGCTCCTTCCTGTGCAGTTGACTCTCCTTATCCAAGTCTGCACTTGCCTGAATCTGGCTGCAATTCCCTCGGAGGGTTATCTGGATCTTCCTCTTCCACGCCATCTTCATATACACTTGGCACCTCTGCTTTGAGAGGACACAAACACAGACATTAGGCACATGACAAAGTAAAGCTGTGCTTGGGGATTACAGCTCCACAGGGACAACCTGATAAACCCAACCCATTGTCTCACTGATAGGCACGAGAGAAATAAACAGGGGCGCCTTTGAATGAGGCGGCGAGGGTGGACTTTGAGAATACACAGGCATAGATTCAGACATAAGAACATGAACATGGACATGGGGACTGAACAGACATGCAGGGCAGGGGGACAGACCCAGAGAAACATGGCGACACAGGCGGAAAGATGGGAGACATGAGCAGACAAATATGGGGAAAGGGGACATGGACGCTGCAGTGGACAGACAGGCAGACCTAGGAATGACAGACAGGCACGGGAAAAGAAAGGATACCCAGAGAGAAGGGACAAGGATAGACAGACACACAGACAGAGATAACAGAAAAAGAGAGGGAAGGACAGATGGGCAGAAGGATGGACACTGACAGGCACAGGGACGAACAGATGCTCAGGCACATGGTGTTTTCAGACGTGACGGGGCAGCTTCGCCCCATCCCGAAAACAACCCAGAGATTCCCCGCCGGGATCACCCAGGCACGGCAAACAGACGTGCCGGGGATCCCGGCAGGGAATCAGGGAGGGGGCGGGGCTGTGCAACGTGCAGCCGCACGGCCCCGCCCCCTCCACGCTGCCTCGCTGCCCGCCCTCCGGGGAGACGGGCGGGCGGCGAGGCCAATGCCGCTGCAGCGTCTGGCCGAGTTCACCACGGCCCGGAATCCCGCCGGGGATTCTGGGCCGTGATAGCCGAACAGACGTTACTTTTTATTGATGCCCGCCTGGAATCACTTTCACCGCGCTTCANGCTTCGCCCCGTCCCGAAAACAACCCAGATTCCCCGCCGGGATCACCCAGGCCCGGAATCCCGCCGGGGATTCTGGTCCGTGATAGCCGAACAGACGTTACTTTTTATTGATGCCCGCCTGGAATCACTTTCACCGCGCTTCAGCGGATTCTCGCGTCGGGAGCCCGGGAAGCGTGGTTGAAATTGACCCCATGGGGGTATTCAGCGTGGCGAACATCTGGCGGCCGCCGAACAGACGTGCAGGGCACAGTGGCCCCAGGTGGGTATTCAGCAGGGTTCACTGTGATCTCGCCATGTCTGAAAACACCCACAGGCAACGGGCACTAGGGAACGGACAGAGTGACAGACACAATGGCTGGACTAGGGTTGCCACCTACGCAAGCCTTAGGCGCCAAGGCAGGCCCTGCAACCTGTATTTTTCATAAGTGTGCCTCAAAAACGTGCCCCCGTGGCAAGTGTAGGCTGGACAGACACAGGGACAGGAAGGGAGAGACGGACACAGGGCTGGGCCGAACCCAGCAGGGTACCGGCTGGGCCGGACGGACAGACGGACGCCTCCCCCCTCACCGATCTCGATCTCCTCCTGGCGCAGCTCGGAGCGGAGCAGCAGCGCCGCCGCCGCGGCCTCCTCGCCCACCTCGCTCCGGTTGAGGAAGCGCAGCACGGTCTGGGCCTCCTCGCCGTCGCCGCGGTTGAGCAGCTCCTCATAAGGGGCCGGGTCCCGCAGCCCCAGCGCGCCCAGCACCCGCTCCCCGAGCCACAGCACCCGCACATCGTCCATGGCGGCTGGGCCCAACCGACGCTACCGGCTGCCCCTGGCAACGGCTCGGGGCGGAGCCACGCGGCCTTAGGGGCTGCCAGCGTTCCCGCCTCGTTCACCCAGGCGGCCCTACCCTAAAAGCCCGACCATTCCCCCGGCCCGATCCATCACCCCCATACTCCTCCCCTCAACCCACCCCTTACCCGCTTCCCAGCCCCCCGTAGCACCCCCCATTCACCCAACCCCTTACCCGCTTCCTAGCCCCCCAACTCCCTCCCAGCCCCCTAGTCCCCTGAATCCTAGCACCCAAATTCCTCTCCATTCACCCAACCCGTACTCTGGCCCTTTCCTAGTCTGACTCTTTCACCCACCCACCCGAATTCCCTCCCCTTTACCCCCACCGCTTAGCCCTTTCCTAGTCCCCCTAAATGAGTACCCAGATTTCTTCCCATTCAGCTCCGTTCCCTCCCATTTACCCACTTCTTTCTTGTTCACTCAAAATCCTAGCAGAGACCTCCCTAATGACCCTACATTTTAGCATCCCAAGTCCTCCCCATCCCCTCCTCTTTCCTACTCCCCCTAACTGCTAGTACTCCATCCCCTTTTCATTCATTCATTCATTCATTCAAACATCCCTAAATTTAAGCCCCAAGACAGAAACAATTTTAATCCTGCTACAAATTAAACTTTGAAAGGAGAAACTAATTAGAAAGGGGGAAACTCCCCCCCCTCCTCCTTCCCCCCCCCTCCATGTTAAATCTCAGCTCCTCTGCCATCCATTTTAAAAGCACCTGAAAATGTATTTGTTTCCTATGTGTTTTTAGGATCCACTGCTGGTTGCCTTCATGTATTTTATCCTCCCTTTTTCCTTTCCCTATCTTACAGGTTTTTAATATTCCTTTAACTACTTGTTTTACGTGGCATGAAGTCAAGGGGGCCACTATAAAAATAAAATTTAAAATAGGATTTCAAGTACATGTCAGAAATAAACACATTGCAACAAACAGAAGAGAACAGTGCCGTGGGGTTTAAGGGGACTACTCCAGTGTCCATCATTTCTGGATCACAGCCTAGAATTTGAGAACAGTTGAGTTCATTTCAAGTGAAACAATTAAATTTTGTACGATATTAATTGTGAATGTAGCAATTAGTCTCTAATTAGAATTAGTGCAACACGGACGTATAGAATTTAAGTGGCCCAGATGTCAAACTTATGATGTAAAAAGGCACAAGAGACTCCATTTCCAGCAAGAGGGGCAGGGTAGAAATGTTTTAAATAAATAAGTAGATTTCTTCACTCAGCATAAACAGCACTGGTTCACTAACATAAGAAGTCAGCAACTGCAGTCAAGTTCTATCTTGAATTTTCTTTAAACCCAACTGTGATCACTAATTTAGCAGATCTAATTCCCAGTAGAGGGGTCCAAGTGTACAAGACTGGCAGAAAGGTCTACCCCAGAGGTGGGCAAAGGGCAGCTCAGGAGCCACTTGCAGGTGCAGAGGAGGAAGGCATGTCCATGCAGCGACCTCAGGAGCATTTCTGCTACTGCTGGAACCTTCTGGCGGCCTTGGGAGGCTGGAAGTTCCATTTTTATTCCACCATACCTCCAAAACCATGAGCTCGAGGCAGGTTACAAATAAAACCAAAGACATACATAAAAAGAAATTAATGAAAACCGGTAAAAACTCAAATCCACCCCCCGCCCCTAATCCCTTACCTATCCCTGACCACAGAAAGCTTGCCTCAAACAAGAATGCTCTGGTTTGCTTCCTGAAGCCTCGGCTTTTTCCAACTTCAGGATGTGTTACTGGAAAGAGTAACAGAACAATTCTTATCGAAACCTGATATATGAACTCAGAAAATGTGGTGCATTCTCTTAATTAAACAAAAGAAGTCAAGTCTCACACTTTGGTATATACAAGTTTATAGTGTTTTAGTAATCCTCTGGAAACAAATACTGAAAACATACACTGCTTAATCTTCAACAGCTTCCAGATATCATTAGCTGGGAACTTAAGTCCAGGAGAGTGCAATTACATGAATAGCATGAAAAAGGGATGAAGGATTTTAAGAATATTTAAAAGTTGCCGTTAAAGAAAATAAACAGTCTCTTCCAGAAAAAAAAATACTTAAGATTGTTTTTTAGAACAAGCCATAACAAAGTTTTTAGAATAATCTTAACATTAATTTACAACCTTTGTTCATTGTGGATAAAAAATGTACATTTTCTGCCTATACATTTTACAAGAGATTCCATATCTGTAGTGTCTTTGTAGAAGAGAGGTATATTTCACAGGATTATTTGGCTGCATTGTAAGGCAATTGGCGGGGAACCATTTTTCCCCCACCAACAAAAAAACTACATCGGTCAGATCTGGTTCCATGATTATTGTCAGACAACTCGAAAGACCTCCACTTCCAGCAACCAAACTATGCAATATCTTTATTAAAAGATAAGGAAATTTATTTAAAAGAGAAAGGTGTAAACTTGTATCCTTCACCAGTGTAGAACTTGTTCTGAAATTCCACCCTGTAATGAGATTAAAAATATCACACATTAATACCAGACAACTACCTCCCATCAAGAGAGAATGTGTATTCCTCTACATTATCTTTTTAAAATAAGTTTAACTTGCTGGGAGTATGAGGTTCGTTGTCAGGAGCAGAGAAATTATAATCAACTTCAGCTCAAAGTGTGTGAACCCTTAGGTGTGTGTCATGGAGGAACATAGGGTCACACACGTGTAACATGGGCCTACATGTCGACTACAAGTCTGGTAAATATGTAAAGCAAAAGGTTCCACATGGCTGTAACGTTACAATTGAGAACTGTAAAACCCAAATCAGGACTGTGACACTTGACCAAGCTCCAGAAAATGGAAAGAGTTTGTTGATTCGCCCAGACGGGTGGCCAGAGACACTTATATGCTAATGCAGGCAGCCATTGCCTACATGTAAGAGACACAGAAAGCTGATAGAGAGAACAAAAGGAACTCTAGAAGCCTCGAGAAGATACGAGGAGTTTCCTCCTGGGGATATAAGGAGTTGTACCCCAGAGGGGACAGTGACTATCAGGAATTCACTCACCATCTTGCAGCCAGGAGGGCGGAGCCGAACCATGAACTGAGAGACAGGACTTTGCTCTCTAGCAACTCTAAGACTGAAGACCCAGTCGCTTACATCAAGGACTGAGAAGAACGTAGGGACCTTGGTAGGGTAAGATGCTTATTCAGGAACTCAACCAGTATAGATCTGGAATGCATTATATTTACCTTTGATTTCTAGTAACCACTCTGTATCAACTATCTTGCTTATGTAATCAATAAACTTACTTATCTTTATGAAGAAGTGTCTGTGTCTAACATTGGAACACAAGTGAGCAACAAGAGTTCTCAAGCTCTTGCGAACCCAGAGATTAAAGAGTCTGTAAATGGGAAGGATCGGGCCCTTGAGTGACAAAGGGGTTGTCCCTGCGGCAGGTTTGAATCAGCCAGAGAGAAAACTGATCCAAGTGGGCTGTACGCGAGGGAAACTGAGTCACTCAAACCCGGTAAAGTGGGGGTACGGACCCTCCAACCCGTGACACTATGTGCTTAAGTCAGAGGTAAGAAACCTCAGGCCCGGGGGGCCAAATGCGCCCTGCAATTAGTTTTTATTTGGACCCTTTCCAGTTCCTGGATCCAGTTCCTATCACCTAGCACTGAGAGATTGAGCTTGGTGTAAGGGAGCAGAGACGAGGGCATGCACACAAGGAGAGGGGATAGATTCATAATCTGGTCTCTATTCTTACTTCCCCCACCCTGACTGCATCCCTTAAGCCCCTCCACCCCCAATGTCTAGGCAGCTGTCAGAGCTAGTACTAATTTTCAAAGTGGCTCTCAGGAGGAAAAAGATTCCTGACCCCTGGTTTAAGTGGTCTAACTAAATTGCAACATAATTAGTTTCTATTTTGACTGAAGCTATTTAAACTGACATTTTCAAGTTTAAAAGGTCTTTGACCAACTTGCTAGTGCTCTACAGCAGGAGGGGAGAACCTTTTCCTTTCCATGGGCAGGCTGGATAGGAGTTGAAGAGAGGGTGCTCAAGGGACATGCTCAGGATGGGGGAAGGATGGAGAGGGATCCAGATCAGGAACCTGTCATTGATTCATTCCTATCTTGAAAGCATGCCCTTATCTCCACCCCCTGAGCTTACTCGGTCAGTACTTGTGTGTAGGGAGGGCACTGGATCCACAGGCCAGATCCAAGAACTGTAAAGAGGGCAAATCCACAGGCTGGATTTGTCTCGGGTACCAGAGATTTCTCACTCTGGATCTACAGTAGAAGCAACTGAAAGTTTTACAAATATCTTATTTGTTTTCTTCATTTTAATGTTATATCCCACACTAAATCTGCTTTGGCAATTTAAAAAAAGCCACTTCCACTATTTGTAGTTTCAGGCACCAAAACCAACCCTTGCAATTGCAATGGCTGCGATCAAGGCAAGAAAATAATTACATTTCATAAAAAAGTGATTTGCAAATTAAACTATTTAATGGCATGAACATTTTCTTTAATTACTTCGCTGTCATATTTCAAATTTTTCTGCAGCGGGTTGAGGGGGTGGGGGGAAACGCACAACCCAACTTCTGGATGTATGCTGCATAAAACATCCAAACCAACCTACCATCAAAAACAAATGCACCGGAACCAAAAAGCAAGCCCTTACCAATGAAGACGCACAGCATGAAGAAAAGCAGAAAGACCTTCCATGACCAAAAGGATAAATATTGTTAAAACTCCAAAAAAGGCTAAAACTGGAACCAACAAAAAGATTCCATACGTTGCATCCACACGAAGGCCCACTCTCATTATCATTTCCCACAGCACTTCAGATAACTCTACAAAACAAGAGGTTTTTCAACATGAATTGGAGTACTGTTCAGTATTTATATAGCACAAGTAATGTGTCTGCCACTAATAATCATACACATCCCTGCCTGGGGAAAGGCTTACAATCTAGGATGGACATGGAAGAGGGGAATGAAGGGAGAGACAGGTACATTCATGAAGTAGAGAAGTTGCAGGTGCATACACTTAGTTACAGGGGAGAAAGGGACCTGAATGACAGGGCAAGTGGGGAGGGCATCAGCAAGAAGTCTGCCGCTGTTGCCACCTGCTGCTCCACCAGGGTTTCCTCACCGCCAAGCGGGCCTGGGTAAGTTGGCCAGGTTGCCCTCCCCAACCCCAATCCCTTCTTGCTCTGGCCCATCGCCAACTTACCCCCAGCCCACTTGGCAGTGGGGAAACTCTGGTGCCGCAGATGCAACAGGAGACCCGCAGGCACAAGCCCGACCATCTGGACTGGGCAACATCACAGCATGCAAGCCTCTGATTGGCTTACGTTCCATGTCACTCATCAATCATCACATGAAAGCCTCCGATTGGCTTGCATGTGGTGACTGACAAATGACATCAGAGCACGCGAGCCAATTAGAGGCTTGTGTGGAGGTTGTCAACCCAGCAAGGTAAATTCCATGGAGAAACTGAGATTCGCGGTAGCGCATTCCCCCTCGGGGCCCTGATTATGGCTAAAGGCTAGAACTGTTCCCCCAGCAGATTACATTCTAGGAGTGTAACGGTGGTTGGGTACAGCAGCTGCACCTGTTCCAGAGTAGTCTCTTCTCCTGATTGAGCCAATTGGCTCAATAAGTTAATGAGCAACGACAATGTGGCTGGGCTGGAGAGAGACAGCCCGGCAAAATCAAAAGGCAAGGGGGCCTACCCGGAGGAACGCTCGGCGTGACAAGCAGGCAGAAGCTAGGTGCTATGCTTCTGCTTCGAGGATAGGATTCAAACTGCTTTAGACTCTGGAGAAGGCAAATGCTCAGGCAGGGAGACTTAACTGTAAGTTTCAGCAGCTGATTAACATGAAAGTCCCCTGAAGAAGAGCCTCCTCCCACCTGTACCCCTGCCCCAGGGTTTGGGCTCAATGCTGTAGGCAAAGCTATCCTCCTCCCTGTCAATCATGGGGAGGAAGCCAGCCCTGCCTGCAGCACTGAGCCCCAACCCTAGGGCTGGGACTCCCTACTCCGTCCAATCAGCAGGCAGGCAGTGAGCAGGAGAGCTCGGACTGCAACATGAAGGCTGGGATTAGGTGCTGCGAGCAGAGCTCTCCTTCCCACAAACAGCCCCTTCCTGCCTGCAGTCCGGATTCCCAGCCACTCCCACTCTCCCTGATCGGCAAGAAGGACAACATTCCTGCCTGCAGCATTGAGCCTTAACCGTGGGACTAACAGCAGATAGAAACACTTCTGCTGCTGCCTTTCTGCATTGTGAGTAACCCCTGCTTGGAGAGCAAAAGCATCCTCATGCCTCTACCTGGGACTTGCAGGGGTGGGGGGGTGGCGCGGCTTGGTAGATTGGGGCTCCGCTTTTTTCAAATTCCTCCGCTTTTTTCAAGTGGACAATCCGATCCGAACAATTTTCTTAAAAGGCGGCAACAGCAGCAGCAGGTTATTGCCGCACTAAACATTACACTGGCATTCAACTACTTACGTGCATGAGCAAGACTTAGTGCCCAGAGTCTCAGGTAGGAAGCTGTGTTGGAGACGCATCCTAAGCAGTACTCAATGGTGTGGATCGTTTGATTTATACAAATATCTACAAAGTTAAACTAAAAATACAGAGAGATTTAAACAAATTTGTCTACATTAAATCCATACGGTAAAACATGATAAGCTGCACCATTTATTTTTAAACAAAGAACATTTAGAGGTAAAATAGCATCCTGCAATTAGTTTAGGAACGCCAAAGTCTTAGCCACATACTGAACTGAAAACAAACTTCACCCCAAAAGATTAAAAAAGTGTTATTCTCTTGACTAGGGCACATTTTCTTTGAGCTCTAGTAGATTGATTTATCGGCCAGTCTGATTACCATTTGCAGAACAGGGGTGTTTCTGTGCTAATGCAATGCAAGAACGTGCCCTAGAAGCTTCCAAGGTGGCCAAGAAGTAGTGTGTGATCTACTGGCCAATCACAACCTGGTCTCCAGAAGATCCTGGTGTGGGGAAAGGGCTCAGCCTCTGAGATTGTCATCTCTGGGGAGGAGAGCAGGACTGGCAACCTAGGAAGTGTTTCCTGGGAGGAGACAGGCTATGAGAGCATCTACAGTGCAGCAGGAAAGGCTCTCGCTAAAGGGGAGGGCTGGCCCAGCGCGCCAGTCAGCGGGAGGGGGCCCTGGCCCAGCGCGCCAGTCAGCGGGAGGGGGCCCTGGCCCAGCGCGCCAGTCAGCGGGAGGGGGGGCTGGCCCAGCGCGCCAGTCAGCGGGAGGGGGCCCTGGCCCAGCGCGCCAGTCAGCGGGAGGGGGCCCTGGCCCAGCGCGCCAGTCAGCGGGAGGGGGCCCTGGCCCAGCGCGCCAGTCAGCGGGAGGGGGCCCTGGCCCAGCGCGCCAGTCAGCGGGAGGGGGCCCTGGCCCAGCGCGCCAGTCAGCGGGAGGGGGCCCTGGCCCAGCGCGCCAGTCAGCGGGAGGGGGCCCTGGCCCAGCGCGCCAGTCAGCGGGAGGGGGCCCTGGCCCAGCGCGCCAGTCAGCGGGAGGGGGCCCTGGCCCAGCGCGCCAGTCAGCGGGAGGGGGCCCTGGCCCAGCGCGCCAGTCAGCGGGAGGGGGCCCTGGCCCAGCGCGCCAGTCAGCGGGAGGGGGCCCTGGCCCAGCGCGCCAGTCAGCGGGAGGGGGCCCTGGCCCAGCGCGCCAGTCAGCGGGAGGGGGCCCTGGCCCAGCGCGCCAGTCAGCGGGAGGGGGCCCTGGCCCAGCGCGCCAGTCAGCGGGAGGGGGCCCTGGCCCAGCGCGCCAGTCAGCGGGAGGGGGCCCTGGCCCAGCGCGCCAGTCAGCGGGAGGGGGCCCTGGCCCAGCGCGCCAGTCAGCGGGAGGGGGCCCTGGCAGATCACCCGAGGTTGAGGCCTGATCGAGTGGCTTGCGTGCACCTTACATCTGACTACATCATAAAGTGGAGGTAGGGAATCTTTTACCTCATGGAGGGGCTGGATCTGTATCCTGGCAGGACTCCATGAACCAGAGCATCCTGCATGGCCCCCCTTACAATGGGGTGGGTGGGGGTGGGATGCCACTAGCCCACAACCATTCTTCTATTTTGCCTTTATTTTGGAACACCCGCCTCGAAAACCACACTCGTGCTCCTGGAGTACTTTTCAATGCTCCCTCACCTAAAGAAATGTGTCTTCCCTACTCTCCATTTCATCAGAAGAGAGGGGCTGCAATCCACAAACCCCTTATTCCAGAGGCGCCCCACTGAAGGCTGCAGATGCTTCAACTGAAGCTTCTCTGGACTAAGTAATTTGTGGATCACAGCCAGAAAGTACAACCTGAACTGGCACATTTGGGATAGGAAATGTTTGCAGGTCACTCTAAATGACAGAAAGTAGGTGAGTGTTACCTCTTCTCCATCCCCTTCTCTGTGTCCATTATCTGAGGAGCTGTTGCCCTCTTCAAGGTCATGGGGTCTCAACAGAGCAATTTCCTCTTCGCTTTCTTTTCGAACTAACTTGTAACCATTCTGTATGAATTAGAAATAGGTGTGAGCAGGCAGGTACAAATTAGGAACCGTCACCAATATTTACATTTCTAATAAGCCAGTAACTAATGTTTTCTTTAACAGCCCCCACTCAGATGGTTGTGTGTGTTTACATTTTATGCATGTGCATGCACATGGTCTTGCATAAAATAGGGGTTGGGGAAGTTTTATGGAAAATAGCTTCCCAGTCACTTCTGCATCTGAGTACTGCTGTTGTAAGGCACGGATACACAGTAGTCACCATCTACTTTTTAAATTTACATAGCAATACCAAATTAGAGATTTTGTTTAGGCTTTTAAAGGAAGCCACTATCATTCACTATATAATAAGCTATGTAACTATAATAATTGATAACTGTAATAACTCAATGTGTAACGTTCTTTTCAGTTCAATGTGTGTTCTACTAATCACTTTTGAAGAAATTTGAGATGTGTAATTTTTACAGGTTTTTTCTTTAAACAATCCAATTAATTGAAGTTTGCTTTTGGCAAATAGAGAAAGTTACATTCACCCATCCAAGGCCGTGGCCAACAAAATTAATCATTTATGACTCCAGCTACTGATTTTGCAGCAGTCCATAAGTAGTGCCATATCGGGTCGGACCAGCAGTACCTCTAGCCCAGCATCCTGTCTCCAATAGTGGCCAACTCCAGTAACTCCAGACAAGTATATGTACAGGTCATGGGGGTGTCATCCATCACCTGCTTACCACTCTCAACTACCAGTAGCCAGGGGTTTCAGCCCCAACTAATAGGCGTTTATGGCTAATATATACTGTATTCCCAGAGTCTGCTGACATTTCTTTTTTTGCTAGCTTGCAAAAGTGCACGATCCTACATCGTGTCCACACAACGAAGAGTAACTTTACTCAGTAATTATTTGAGTAACTGTTTTCAGGAGTTAGCCCATAGGGTGAAACAACGAAGTGCTAGGCAATCCGATAATGCTCTAGTCTGAAAAAGCAGTGCTATTAATTTAAAACTCTAGGAAAATCTATTTATTCAATTGTCAGCCAAAATCATAAGGGAAAGAAGAGCTACAAACAATTGATAAAGCTCCACTAGAGCCTTGTTATTACTTGAAAGAACTCTCTTAAACTGCCCCAATGTATTTATATATTTTTTTTAAAATAAATTAACTTTTGACCATAAGAACTTAAGAGTAAAAATATCATTTACATGCTATTAGCTGATTTAGAAGACCCATGTATATGCAGTTCTCTTAATACGTACTCTGTACAGTCCAATGCCTTGGCCTCCGTTGTGCAACCAATACAAATAAAGTGGTTTTCCCAAAAGCAACACAGGAACAGAAAGCATAGCAATGACAAGTAAAAATTTCTGTAAAATTGCCTGTTGAGGGGGAAAAAACAGTAATGAAAGGCTGCTTTTAAGGTGAGATATGATCAGTACCAACAATGTATTTACATCTATCAAAATGCACCTATTAAGAACATAAGTGGCGCCATACTGGGTCAGCTCAATGGTCCATCAAGCATGGCCAATCTCAGTTGCTTGGAAGTAGTACACAGGCCAGAGCAGGCTGATCTGTTCCCTATTGTTCACTCCCAGCTCCTGACAGTAATTGGTTACATTCCTCAAAACCTACTGAGCTAATAGCTACTAATGGACCAATCCTCCAGAAACTTCTCCAATCCTTTTTTAGACACAGCTACACTACTGAGCTTGACCACTTCTGGCAACAAATTCCGCAACTCATTCATTTCCTTTAAGATCTTGATTGAGCAAAGTGTGTAAGGAGGTGATTTTGCACACAGGTTTTACAACTTGAATGGAATTTAGGCTTGTGCTACACAGTGCAATCCTCTGACAGATAACGCACACACACACACGCTCCAATCAAATCTGCTCCTGTTGGATTCTCACAGGAGTTGACTGCTAGCACGTGTGTTAGCTACCAGTGAATTGCACTGCAATGCTGAGCCCAGGCTCAATTCTTTGATGAATCAGGATCTTAAAAAATAGGTGTTGAGGACACTCAGCATCTTTCAAGATTGGGTCCCAAAGAATTTAAATTTAGGAAGATTATTGATGGCCCAAGAGACAGCATTAAGAATTAACACCCAAACTATTCTCTGGGCTTTGTTCTACAGTAAAATCAATTGAAAGGCAACTTCCTCCGAGTAAGGACTGCAGGGTGTAGTTCTAGAAGTAACATGTAGGGTTCACACATTAAAAATTTTTAGAAAGATGTGTACGAGTTAATTATAAAAATGTGATTTTTTTTATTTTTTTTAAAATCTTCCTAATCCTTCTTAACCTTCCATACACTAAGCCATCCATTAGCTTAATTTATGTTCAGAATAAAACTATTCACATTCCCTTACACCAGAGATGGGGAGCTTCTGCCCCAACACAGGTTTTATTTTATCCTTTTCCTAGGTCTGGCCCATGAATCTAGGCCAAATCTTCAATGACTGAAGCAGTATGTTCAAGGGGAAGGACACAGATGAGGGCACGCACGAGGATGGATCCATGACACAAATTCATTATCTGGACCTTCTCTTTCCTTCCCAAATCTTGAGGACACCCCTTAAAATCCTGCCACCACCAGATTCATATTTGGCCTGTGAAGCTTGTACTTATTCTCAAAGTGGCCGGAGGGAGCGAAAAAAGATTCCCTGCCTCTGGTCTTACACTATTTTAAAACAATGATCTTTTGTATTCCGCCATCTTTTTTACACCCAATGTACTTACTAACCTGTCCTGGGAAAGGGTTGTCTATTTCGCCACCAGGAAACAGGAACATGTTCATGAATTGGATCAGAATGCTAGGAGCAGACCTGGAATTTTCTGCCGAATAAGCAAGCCATTTAAAGATGATCATAAACACAAGGTATCCAAAGATGCACAGCATGAAGAGAAGTTCAGGAATGAAAACCAAATATATATTGTACTTCTTCCTGAAATGTCTGAAGAAATATTTAAAAGAAAAGCAATTAAAGAACTATCTTGACAAAAAAGATCACAAATTACAGGATCTACTTTAACCTCAACTCCAATGAGAGTTGGGGGGGGGGGGGGACTCAGCACCTTGAAGAAACAGACTCAACTTTAATCAGAAACAGAAAATGTGTTATAAATTAGGGTCCAAATCCCAACTTCTTCAGACTCTATGGAATTATTTTTACCACACACTTGAAAGGGTCAGGAGTTGACCCTAATTGATAAAGCTGAAGTCCCTTTAAGAGAAAAGCAAGCCAGTTTTGCAATCTAATGCCTGTCTTTCAAAAACAATTATATAGGTCAGAAGTGGGCAAACGGTGTTTCGGGAGCCACGTGTAGCTCTCGGGCAGCAGTACTGTGGCTCGTGTCATCAAGAGTGGCTGCCTGCGTGCATGTCCATACAGCTCCCTCCAGAGCAAGAGAAACTCAGTTGCCATGTCCAATTTCAGAGCCCTCTAGAGGCAGGGGGAGCATACCCTATGCTGCTGTTGTCCAAACCTGCCAGACCACATGATGTGAGATGGGAGGTGGGGGAAGCCATACTGCCCGATTCCCATGGGAAGCTGCGATCAACAGTGTCTTACAGCTCTTGGCGATATGAAAACTTTGGTATGAGGCTCTTGGGCATGAGAACTTTGCTCACCTCTGATATCCAATACGTGTGCTTAATTCTAAAAGGTAAGGGTAGATCCACTGACACATGCCTTTAACATGTTTGCAGGCTCATGGCCAGAGTAAGACCACATTAATATTTCAAACACAGTCAAGACATCAATCACAAAGCTAGACAGAAGCTGAACTAATGTTTTAGCATCTTGTTTTGGTGCAGAGGTTTCCAAAGTGGGGGGCAGGATCTCAATCAATATACTATCCATGTCCTTCTTGTTGGAGGTCACAGGATTATATTTAAGTCTCAAAATGGGGTCACAGGAAAAAAATTGGGAGCTGCTGTTTTGTGCATAAAGAAAAATGCACAAATTAACTGTGCAGACACTGGTTTGTACGTAGAGATTTGAGCTATATGTAGCACAGGCCCTCCTATCAGGAGAGCAGGATCCCAGGCACAGACTGATTTTAAGCATTACTTTTAGTGAAGTCACACTGCCTTTGGTGAGCTCTCATCAGCAATTTCCGTCCATTCCCATCCCAGATAATGAAAAATGTTCAGAAAGTGTCACTACAATTTTCCTGCTAGAATAATCTATTTCTAACTTCCATACTTACAAGTGGTTAAAGACCCCCAGAACAACTCCAAAAGTCATGTGAGTCACTCCAAAAATCACAGACATTTTCATCTTGAAAGAGTTTAAGAAACTGAGGCGGTTGCTGGCTAAGTTCCAAATCTGAAGAACAAAAGAAAATGAGATTAAACCAACAACATGAAACAGACAACTTGAAGCACGTTGGATAAATCAGCAAACAACACAGTAGCCTTTCCCTTCTGGGGGCCAGATGCTTGCTCCATTGAAGTCAATGGCAAAACTTCCATGGATTCAAGATTTCATCCTTTATGTGAACTAGCTGTTACAATTTTAAACTTATACAGACTGGCCACATGAAAAAAAAAAGGAGGTTACCAAAATTATACAGTGATTGAAATACATTTGCATAACCCACAAATGTATTTACTATTTATAGCACCCACAATGTACCGGGCACTGTACAATCAGTAGGAGCTTACAAATCGAGGAAGTACTTACATTTTACATGGCAGCTAATTTGAGATAACTCTCAGGGCAGAGACCACCTTCACATTCAAGACTCTTCTCATGCTTCTTCCTGTCTTTCTGCCCTCATTGTTCTGCATCTTTCCACCTGGGAAATTCACTCCTCCTCTGCCACTATCCTCATTCACCCGAGTCACCTGTTCCCTAAACCATCTTTGCCCCTGGGTACTGCTTCACCCATGCTACTGACTGAGTAGCAGGCATGGAAGAGCAGCAGAGCAGCTGCTCCAGCTGGCCCCAAAGATCAAAGGAGTCTGAACATTAGACTAGAGCATGCAGCCTTTTGTTACACAGCTGGCAGGCTGAGAGAGCAGGGGATAGGTGATAGGGTCGGCCTGCTCCAGTGGTTTGGGCCAGGCTATCCCTCAGACTATGTAACCATTCTAACTGGCTGTTCTTCCCCAGGAGGCAGGGAAGTGTCAAACAGCAGGCAATCGGATAGGGTTTCCTCAAGGTCTGAAATCCCTAGGTTTGGTACGTCTGCTGAGGAGCTCTTCTTCTCACACACACACACACACACACACACACACACACACACACACACACACACCCCCCACACACACACACACACAGATACCTTAAAGAAAGAAAACTCACCGGATCTATGCCAAGTGGATACACTCCATTGAACACTCCAGAAATATTTGGATCCATTGTCAAATATGCATTGGACTTCAAGCTATCCATTCTGAAAAGCAAAACACAATATTTTAATATTATTGTTGAAATGTTTTAAATTGTTTTATTGTTTTTACTTGTTGGAAGCCGCCCCGGGCTGCTTTGCAGGAGGGGCGGGGTATAAATGTATTAAATAAATAAATAAATAAATAAAATAAATGGGAGTGGTTAGTGCTTCTAAAAAGCAGCATGCATTTTCACCTCTGAAGAAACATTTTGCTTCCTCCTCCCTTGAGGAGAAAACAAGCAGCTGACTTGGGCTTCTACTTTGAGAGCAACACAAACATTTTGGGACTTATTTGTCTGAATTAAATGGCAATTACAGGTGCCAGAAAAGCAAATCTTTACAACCAATTCCTATCTATCCACAGACGAAGTACAGAACAGGGCACCGTAGGCTTCTCCAATATGCTTCAGGCCTAATGGGACAGGACATTTGGGTGGACAAAGTAGATGCATTTCAATTAACCATGTAATCCTTGGCCTCCCTGCTGAAACTCCCAATCGGGTAGCAGATTGTGAGGAGTAGGTTTTTCCTGATTATGAAAAAGTATCCCAAAATCCTGGCTGAAACTACTAGCTTATTTCACATGACAGGCTGCCAGAGACACATCATACAGTAACAGCTTGCAACACAGGGCGCTCACACTGGTGACAGGCACCCGATGCCATTTGCCCAGAGCCTCCCAGCTCCTAATTTTTTTTAATTTTATCATCTCGTTGCAAACAAACTTGTGCCTGTTACATAATGCCTGTAGTAGGGTGAGTTGGCCCCATAAGGGTTAATAGGCTCGACTCTCCTGCTCCAAGCCCCATCTGAAACCCGAGGCTGAGGGTAGTCAGCTGAGAAGATCAGCTGACTAGAATGGGACACAAAGCTCACAACACCAGAGCTACAAGGAGCCTGGAAGTAAAACAGCTGTGAGGGAGGGGGCCCCTAGAACAAGGGGTTGGAAGTCTATTTGTGTGTTTGATTTGAGCTGGGTTTGTTTGTGACTTTGGGGGAAATGCAAGTCTGCTGCCAAGCTGGAGCCCTGCAGTAAGTAGAGTGAAGTTGGAGACCTAAATATGGAATAAAGGCAGAGTGAATTACGAGTCTGAGGCATGTTACTTGGAGAGAAACTGGAGTACAGATTTGGGCAAGCCCCGCAAGTGGGTCAAGCTGGGGGAGAACCTCTCACACAATCTCCGCAGCTAGCTGAAACGGAGCTAGGCTTTGAGAAGTCATTTATTTTCCATTCGAGATTCTACATACTGCTTTGTTATTGTTGAATCCCGCAAAGGTTGTGCGTCCCATGGTAACAGGTTTGAGTTTTTTTAAACAAGAAGCGACATTTATCATAAGGGGGTGGAAAACACAGCACGCTTTCCCAACAAGTGCATAAGCTTTGCAAACAAAAAAGCCGGGTGTGAAGAAGACAAGTTAATTTTTTTTAAAAATAAAAATAAATAATAATCTTCACAAGTTATCAGCTTGAAAGCAATAGAAGATACTGACCTGACTAGGATTGCCACATCTTGCAATTTGACCCCAAGACTCCCACTCTGGCCTGTGGGAGTCTCGGGGTCAAACTGTGAGAGGTGGCAATCCTACACCTGACCCAAAATTAAAAGCTGTTGTATATTTACATAGCAAGGATCCTTAAAAGTAGAGGATGTCCCTGGGCACAAAGCAAGGGCGTTTCAACTCCTTTGGCAAAGGTTTTGGAACTTCACGATGACATCCATCTCAGGAAATTGTCTAGTACTTCATGGAAATTGTCAAGTCACCCACAGTAAAGACAACACCTCCAAAAGGAATTTAAAGTGTACTAAATGATGCAAAACTTTTTAAAATATAGCCCTGCTACAGGCTATTATTAAACGGGCTATTATGAAACTAAACCATGCAAAATTTTAATAATTTAACAAATGAATCCTACTTACTGCCAATGATTAACCATTGCTGAAACGTTCCATCCAGAGCCGAATATATTTAAAGACTTTGAAAAGCAGTCGTTATAGATCAGGCCGGTATATACAGAAAACAGGCCCATCAACAGGATGATGTATCGTCCTTCAAAAAAGGTCTTCATGATCTGTAAAGATTAAAGCACGGTCCTATCAGCTGTGTTGTCCGAGTACTTGCACGACAAGCACAAATAATTATGGTCCCACGAAAAATTTTCTACAGGATAAAAATGCACATGAACATGTAAGAAGAAGGGAAGGTAAAAGGGGAAAAACTAGTGTTGGGAAATAAAGGAGTTTGCTGTACCTCAGTTTACCCCAAACGGGATCCAAGGTCGCTAATTAACAAGTCGAAGTATGTGGGTACAACTCAATTTTATTGGATACACATAACATCTGGACAGGGCAGTGTTACCAGTTAAAAACCCCAGTAACCCAACGTAGGATATCTTACATGTCAGAAGCCATGGTCCAAGACGCAGGCTGGTTCAGGAGAGGAAGGGGTCCAGCAAAGAGCTGGACAGGAGTCTCTGGATCTTTGAGCGCGACGGTAAGGGTCAGAGGCCCCCGCAGGCTCACTGCAATGCTAGTAGCCACAAGCGCCAGCGACAAGGGCCCAGGCTTTCCCTTTTATAGCTTTATTTATTATGAATACATGTTGCAGGGTCCCCTCTTTGAACATGTCAGGTGTGGAAATGAGCTAACCAGTCCTTTCTCTATCACTTGGAGCATAGCCATTAAATTGGCTTCTGCTTTTGGGGAGTTTTTCTTCTCTACGGCTTAATTGCCTGCCTGACCTGCTGAGGCTACCTCCCTTTTCTTTCAGACTTTTTTCATTAGAGACTGTGGCCGTTCTGGGGGTGTTATTGTGGCCTTGGAGATGCATTTTCCTGCTAGAGTGTGAGTTGTTTACAGCTTTATTCTCATGGACTTTCTTGATTTGTGCCAGCCTGAGGCTTATGCATAAAGTAGCTGAACTGAATTTGTTCAGGCCTCATCCCTCTTGTCTCTCTGACCAGGGCCAAACTGCCTAATCAATTCAGAATACCAGCAGTTGCGTAGATGGCAGATGCTGTCTAGTAAATAAAGTTTCACTCCTTCAAATGCTCTGCTGGTGTAATTCCCACTCGTTTCCAGAGGTCTGCACCAGTGGAGTGCTTCGAGAATCACACTCTTAATTGGTCTCTCTAAAGTAAGGTTGAAGAAACTTTTTCTTCCCTCAGCCCACTCTGAAAATTAGTACAAGCTCCACAGGCCAGAAGGGAGTTGGAGGCAGGGGTGCATAAGGGATATGCTCAAGATGGGGGAAGGAAAGGGAGGGTCCAGATCATGGATTCATTCATTATCCTTGTGTGCATGCCCTCACCCCTGCTCCCTTCCTCTGAGCTCACTCTCTCAGTGCTTAAAGGCAGGGACTAGATTCACTGACCAGATCCAGGAACTGGCAAATTGACAAATCACAAAGAGCTGTGGGCCAAATTTGGTCCACGGGATGCAGATTCACCACCTCCCCTGCTCTAAACGTACCAAAGTTGTGGCTCACCTTTCATAGCTTTAAATCAAGTGCTGGATTTTCCTAAATTTTATCATATCTGGTGAAAATGTTTATACCAAACCTGGACTACTACTTTGTTAAGTGCAGCCTGTAAATTAGAGGTGTTTACAAAAAGACTCCTAAAACTTGATGGTATGTAGACAGTCTTACTATCTTTATTCCAACATCTAAAAACCTTGGCTTTTAAATTCATAGTTAAGGCCAATTGGTTAAAAACAACAATTTCACTACTCTACCACCTAAAAATTTGTTCCTATTAGAATACATTCTTTTCAACTACATTAATAGTACTCAATCTCATACCTTTCATTAACAATTCTGTCTATATCCGTGTCTTCTCAACATCATCTCTTTCATTCTTCCTTAAATACAAACACCACAAAATTCCCACTACTTCACCATCTCTACTGATTAATTCATTTTCATTCAAACGCCTTAACAAGTTAATAGGCTATACTATTATTGACCTCCATAAGATAGCTGATTTATTTAAGACAACAATCTAAAATTAATGAATTGATTTTCACAACCAGCAAGTAATCCTATGGAAAAAGAAATTATTTGTTCCTCTTATGACAATGATATCTTTATACGGTTTCCCAAGCTTTAGAAAACACTGAAAAAGGAGAAGTTCCAAACTTCTTTAAAGACAAATACCTGATGAATTGATATTGTCCTGAATGTTTATATGATCATACTGGAGGAGCTACACAGTGTATAAACAAATGTCTACACCTATCTTTAGGTTTGATTCAAAATTTGGTATCTGTTTTTCCACATCCCTAGACTAGATTTAAAGTTAAAAAAACGTTTGAGTAGGAAAAATACTTATGAAATTAAAGCTCGGAATGACATGGATGAAGCAAAATGCAGATTTAATTAAAATTATAAATGATTCAGGTGAAGAAATAACAGATGATACTTTTATTCCCTGGGTGGGTTTTGGGATTAAAGGTTGGATTTTAGTAGAAGGGGATGCCATAATTATTTTGGCTATTTTAATGATCACTCACTTTTGTAAAAACAGAGCATAACTGTGTTAAGGTTCAAATTTATATCTAGCCTTGAGCCTTAACAAGTGGGGATCTGTAGGCTGCTGAATTGGAGATTTTCTTACTAGGTCTAAAGCACTGCCTGAAATGTGTAGGACAAAAGAGAACTCATAGCAGAAGTGAAGCAGATGGAAATTCCTAAACATGGCAAAAACAGACAACAGCAATGCTGCGAAACTAGACTTTTGAGATAAGGACTGAGGCCAACTGTCCTCATGGCATCCTCTTTACACAGTATTAGATCTGCTTTGAAGTTGAAGAAACATTTTTTAATTAGAAATATTGTTTAGAGAACTACATCAAACGTTACTTATGGAATGCATGTTAGGGTGCAAGAGAGTATATAAAGCAGCTCTGACAAGAGTTCTTGGTTCTTCAGCTACTGGTGGTGTATTCTGTCAGAAACTGAATAGGAGGTTATATTTCTATTACTGTCTGTATTTTTCCTGTATGGCCGTACTTCTCATTATATTTCTTCATTTATACTTTTATATGTATTCCTATCTATACATTTTGTCTCTATCATGGAGATATTTGTATTCTTTCTTATTGCATATTCAATCTATGTATTATACTTACAATAAGTTTGGATCCAGATTTATTACTTTAACTTCATCTTAATGTAACTTGTATTCAATCTTAACTTCTTAAGTAAAGTAAGATGAACTGCGTTCACTGGGGAAAAGGCTTCTCTAACCTCTAGCCGATTAATAGCGGCTCAGTAAGGAACCAAAGTTCAGATCCTGCTTCTGGGTCCCTATCTTTCCCTGGGACCAAAATCTAGTTTACAGCAGGGGGGACCTGTCTCTCATTCAAGGTTGTTCAGTGCCAGGCACACGGCTGGCACTATATAACTAATAAAAGAGTTACAAGTGCTGTCAAAGTGTTGAAATCATTGGGAGGGGGAGGTTTCTTCACTCGTATCAATTAAAAATATTTCATTTTTAAAATACTTATAATTAATTCTATGCCTCTTGTAATGCATCATCATACCATGCAAGCTGAGAAACTCCCAAGATTAAAGCCACTTTCAGACCCATCCCCCCCCGCTGCGCATATTCTGGCTGCGGAACGGAATGTGTAGCCAGAATACGCGCAGGGTGCCACCGGTCTGAAAGCCGCTCACCCACCCCCAACACAGCTTTGCTGGTAAACACCCACAGAGATACAGAGCAGGAAATCTAGCTCTGTATCGCTGCAGGTGTTTGCCGGGAAAGCCACACAAGGGGGCAGGGGCACCTTTCAGACCGGCCAAACCCCGCGCATATCCTGGCTGTGCATTCCCTCCCGCAGCCAAAATATGCGCCCGGGGGGGTGGGAAGAGGTCTGTAAGTGGCCTAATAATCAACATTACCCATCAGAACCACTAAAACTAAGTATTTAGATCCTGTCCTGTTTGGTTCTCTTACCTCATCTTGTGATCTCAGGAATGTTGGGTGGTTTTCATACACCACCATGAAGAGTGCAAAGAGGAACATTAGAAAGCCGTGTCCGCAGTCCCCAAACATAACCGCAAACAAAAAGGGGAAGGTGATGATGGTGAATACAGCTAGAAAAAAGGACAATATTTCTCTTTTACAGAAACAGTTTTACTGTGACAATTATCTGAATTTTGCTTCAGGTAGCTAAGCCACACCCCCTTCCCCTATGTTCCGTCACAATCACCAAGATCAGCCAGGGGCACCCTCTTGCAAGTTCCCTTGTTACACCATGTTCATACAGCATGGGCCTGCAGAGAGGCATTCCCAGTGGCTGCTCCACAGCTCCAGAACTCCCTTCCCCTGGAGGTTCACCAGAGCATCTTCCGGAGGCAATGCTTATTTATTTGGCCAGGCTTTTAGTGGGAGGAGATAGGGTTTGCGGATTTGTCTCAACTAGATTTTTATATAGTTTATATTATATTGGGGTTTAGTTCTTATAATTATAGAGCGCAGCCATGGCTCTATAATTATCATCTTAAGACAAGATGGAGTTCTCATTGAATCCCCGCTTATCTTTAACATAAGGATGGGGGAGGGTATGCAGGGGGAGATCAGATCAGGAGGTAGGTCACAACGGGTTGGGTGGGAGGGGAAGGTAGATCAGATCAGGGGAGGCGAGAAGATCAGATCAGGTGGGAGAGGCAGAGCAGGCTAACTTAAACTCAACAGAAATTAAGATTAACATATATGTATAACATTACAAATCATGTAAAACCCATTCACATCTTAATTTCACAGTTAAGTCATCAATAAGACCCGAGTGAAACAGATATAAATCAGAAAGGAAGTAAGTGCATGTAAGATGTAGCTTTTTAGAAAAGGTGAAGATGAAATCAATTACCATTTGAAGTTAAAATAAATTTCATTCTTGCTCAATTGCATTTAGAAAGATATGAAAGGATATTATATTTAAACTATTTTGTAAGAAGAAATGTGTAAAATACGCCTTAACATACAATTTCCTTTTGTGTTAAAGTCTGAGTAAATGTGAATCCACCATAACTACATCTTAAAACCAACTTTTAAAATATATTGTATATTGTTCCTCGGACAGAGATTTCGCTCTTAACTATGGCTCTGGACACCGGACTGTTTACCTCCTGGTTGAGTCAGGTTAATTTCCAATTACAACAGCTAAGGTTCTCTCTGGAGGCCTTTACCAGGATTGGAATTCAGGCCTTTAAGAAACTAGTGCGTCAGAGACTTGGAGACCAACTGGTTCAAATGGAGCAGGCTCTTCTTGCTGTGCAGAAAGTGGCTCCGGGGATAGTGTTCCCTGAGCCACGGTCTCCGCAATCCACCTATCTTTTCGTTTGGCAAGATCCACCCAGACGCATAGCTTTTACTAGATATCGTACCAACACTTTCCCCTCTGCCTCGGTAGAGGGGAGATATAAGGGTATCCCCCACGATAGGAGGATGTGTCAGCTGTGGGAGTCTGGAGTGGAAGATACGGTGGCACACATTCTTTTGTACTGCCCTATCCTGGTTGGCCCACAGGTAAGATTTATAGGAGACTCCTCCCAAACTCCACAGGGGGGATTTAGAGAGACATTATTGAAGAAAATGCTGAGCCCAAAGGACACAAGTTTAACCAGAGCAGTGGCAAGCTTTACCTACTCAGTATTGGTCATAAGAACCTCTATATTAAAGAGGCAAGGGTTTTTACCCGCTCTAGACTGTTTTGAAATGGATGTAGTGAAGAAGTAACTGCGGCCCAAGTTGGGAAATGAATGGATTGTGGGACCGGTTTTGGGCGGTTAGGGTTGTTATTCGGACCCCTTATGTGCCATCTTGGCTGAGCAAAGGATGAGTTGGACTCTATATGAGTCATATGGGGTATACACTGTTAATTGCAAATTTTGAATGTTTATTTTATATTGCTCTGCAAGTATTGACTAATATTTTACCGATTGTAAAAGCCATTGGCTATACAATAAACTTCATTATATTTATATTATATATTCAATACATATAGATGCCTTAATACTTAATTTCCTTCTCTGTTGAAGTATGTGTAAATGTGAGGACGTCGTAACTATTTTTATTTTATTTTTTAAACGTTGGTTTTCATATCTGAGTATCCTGTATACGTACAGCTATTTTATGTTGCTACCCAGCTCAGGCTTTCAGGAAAAGGCAGGACAGACATCAAAATAAGCAACAGTTTAAATGCAGTAACATTTGGGAATTATCCAGGCACGATAGAGCCTGGATAGTTAAGGCATCTCACACTTTCCATTATAATGCACAAACATTCTATTGATTATAAAATCAAGAGGATTTATGCTATCATGGAAAATTTTGCATGGAGGGACTCTTGGGTGAGACACTGATGCTCTGCAAAGTTCAGGCAAATCTGATGAAAAATGGCCAGGATGCAGCAGTTTAAAAATTGCAGGCTGAGAAGCAGTTTTTTGCCAGTTTCCGACTTTCTGGAACTGATCAGCCTCCAGGGTTTTAAAGTTATCTCTGAGAAACTGACAACCTTTTCGAAAATTCAAGCCTGCTGGCCAGGGGTGCCTTTGCTTATTTTTATTTTATTTTATTTTTAAAAAAAGGAGAGTAGTTTTACAAGGTACATGCCGTTGAAATCTCCGGTTTAGGCCATGGGAAGGAAGTTATGGAACACATGCATAGCGGGTGGTGCCAAGAACCAAATGGGGAGGCGTGGGACTTCCTCCTCCCTCCCCATTTCTCTCCTCAGCAGGGCTTGGGGCGATTGTCCCATGGGGCTTTGGGGGGAGAAGGGGGACACCCTGTCACCCCAGGCACTCTGCCCGTTGCTGTTGCCAAGTAGCCTGTGCCAGTGCCCCTGCCAGCCCGCCAAGATCCTGAGCGCCATGGGCGGGGAGGCTTTGCTAAGCAGCAGCCCAGGGACCAATGGGGGATGAAAGCAAGCCTTCTCAGCAGCAGAGGGTGGGGTGGTAGCGTTTTCTACCCCACGCTCACTTACCTGCCTGCCTGGTACTGCTGTCGCTGAAGTCCTAGTCTCACACTTGTTGCTGTGTGATGTTTTCAAAGGTCCCGCTCTGGAGCACACACGGAGGGCTGCCATTTTCCTTGTCTGGCATGCTGGGAAATGCAGTCTCAGCATGGCAGTGAAGAAAAATGGTGACCGCCAGCATGCGTTCCAGAGAGGAGCCTTTGAAAAACACCACCACACAGCAGAGAGAGAGAGAGGCAGTGGCGGCAGCATGAGCAGGAGACCGGGCACGCGTGCCCCTCCCTCTCAGACACTTCCGTCCCCCGAATCCTGTCCTCCCCATCTCCTCCCAGCAAGCCCCTCGCAGCCACTCCCCCATCCCCTAGCCTCCCAAATGCTGCCCCCATCGAGTCCCTCACAGCTCACCCCAACCCCTAGCCCCTCAATGCTGCCCCCATCCCCTCACAGTGAGCCTTTACAAATTTTACAGTTACACTGGTCAACGTCCCTAATGTGCTAGCAGGAGGAATTTTTGACTTGAACATTTTTTCTGTATTGCATATCCTCTCAAAAAACTATGAAATTCCATAATCAATAAACCTCCAGTTTAGAATAGTAGTTAAGGCTCTTACAAACTCAATCATGCACTAAAAAGCATGGAAATTCCAAGTTAAAGCTCCTGCCTTAACTTGCGAGCCATGTAAGCAGTAAACACGTTGTACAGTCTCACATATTGTTCGCTTTGCATTAGTCTTTCAGTCCCAATCCTGTTCCTCTGCAGGTTGGGGGCAACACTGAAACTGGGGGATGAATGGGATGAGGGGGCAGCGGCAGATCTAGGGGGAACCCAGGGCTGGGAGAGCAGGGGCTGCGGGTGGGAAGTCCTAACTATTAATAGCCTTAACTATTATTCTAAACCAGAGGGTTTTTTGATTATGGAATACTCCTATGCCTAAAGTTATACACGCTTGCTTTGGAGAATGAGGATCTAAGAAAGCAACCATTTTTTTTATTCCTCCATACACTTTTTAAAAGTTCTCTTTTCAACAGCCTCATGAACGCTCTTCTAATGGGGTATAAGAGAATGGGAGAAAAAAAAACTTCAGTCCATTTACTCTTTTGCACATGCCACAGGACAAACCTGGATTGACTTCTTTGTAGTTCCCAACTCCATAAGCATCAACGATGTTTTGGAATCCTGCAGTGAATTTATTGGTGCGTATCAAAGTTGGGGGTGTTTCTGTTGTTGGTATTGTGTTCAAGAACGAAGGGACTGAAGCTCCACTCTTTCTCTAGTTACAAAATTGAAGTGAGAAAAAGAACAGTAATATGGAATTCTATTAACAACATACTTTGCTGACCCAGGAAATAATTTTTTCATTATTGACAAATTCAACTGAATTAAGGGTTCTAGAGGGTATGAATTAGAGTGGAAAACCTCAGGGCTGGGAGCCAGCAGCAAGTTTTTACATTGCTCCTTCCCAGTTCCTGGATCTGGCCCCTAGCTCCAGTTCTTACCCCACACATTGAAAACCTGAGTTGAAGGTAAAGGAGCAGAGACGAGAGAGCGAACACAAGGATAGGGAACAGATCTATGGTACAGATCCATGATCGGAGCTCTCCTCTTCCTGAGTACACCACTTAAGCACCCCCACCCCTGACTTCTACGTGGCCCTCAGAGCATATGGCGATTTTTAAAGTGGCCCTAGGAGGGAAAAAGTTTGCCACCCCAGTATAGATTTGCATAGGCACAAATTCTTATATTCAAGATACAATGCAGTTGGAGCAGGCTTCAGCCATGCAAAAGTCTTCTCAAGTGCACTAAAAGTTTAACATTTGCTACTCTGTCCCTACTGAAAAAACTGAAGCCACCATTTTATACCTTTCATTTCAAAGAAATAGATTGTCAGCAGCAGCTGCAGAAAGGAAATTTTCCTTCTAGGAAAATTAGTAGGCTAACAATAGATGTACTGGAAATTAATTCTGCACTCTGGGGACAAGCCCCACCTCAGCCAGTAGGAGGCAGACGATCCAGTGGAGCATGCTCAGTGGGGATCAGTCCCTCGCAGTTCCAGCTGTTTCAAAGTCTGGATCCTGGAACATCAACTCTTACCATCCAAACTCATTATTCAGAAGAAAATGACAAAGAAGGAATCCTTCTCCTTCGTATTTTTTTTTTTTTAAATACATCATTCACCCACAAAAAACTGGGAGGGATGAACTGATGTCCAGTATGTCTATCTAGGAGGAAAATTCCCAAGGTAAGAGACCCAATGTTTCCTTTCTCCTCAGATCTGGACATCGATTCTGCACTCTGGGGATGTACCAGAGCAATGCCCATTCAAATTCTAGGGTGGGATAGCAATAATAATAGTTAGAACTCAATTCTGCATCATTAACATTACTGAACAATTCTTGAAGCACTCTTCTACTAAAGCGGTTTCCTCTGAGTCCCGAGTGCATATTAGTAACATCTAATTAAAGCGTGCAGGGAAGACTACATGGCCATCCTGCAAATCTCTTTCTAGGGTGCCCCAGCTTTGAATGCCCAGGAAGTAGAAGCCTCTCTTCAGGAGAGTCAGAACCCTCTGTGGTGGCAACAGGCCTTCTGATGTCGGAGCTTCTGAAATATATGCTGAAATCCATTTAGAGATTACAGTTTTTGATGTTTATTTTCCCTTCTAAGGAGGTTATAGCTAATGAACCAAGGCCTAAGACTGCCAATGTAGCCATCCTACGTATACAAATCTTCAAGTCCTACTTATATCCAATGAATGCCATAACATCTCCTGTGGGTTGGCAGGCTTGGGACAAAAGGAAAACAACACAATCTCTTGTGCCCAATAAAAAATGGAGTTAATTTTTGGTATAAACACTTGACTTCAATTCCTTTTGAAAGATACAAAAAGCTGGATGAACGGAGACTGGGTGAGTGCTCAGTGCGGGGTAAGCCAAAAAAAGCACTGGACAGCAGGCACCCACACATCCCCTACCCATATGAGCTGGGGCAGCTACTCACACCAGCAGATAGGTCCCCTGCTCAGAGGCACTGTGGGTGGGGTGAGACAGCTTTTAGAAGTCACAGGAACTAGCTGCGAGCACTGGGGAGCTCGATTTTCCTTCTTTGGGGGGATCCTCCTGGACGACCAGTTAGGACAGTAGGTAGATCCCGCCAACTACCAGTAGGAGGCAGACAATCAACTTTTGAGGAGCATGCTCAGAGGGATCTATCCTCAGCTCCCCAGTAGTAACAAGCGACAGTTGCGACTACTTAACTAGACTAACCTTTCAATCTTAACTAACCTAACACTGTAACTAAATAACCGTATCGACACCCTTCCTTCCCGAGACTGGGAAAAAAATCCAGTGCCAACCAATCCCACCAGAGTTGACCTCTCTCCGGGTGGGACTGGCTGTCCAGGAGGATCCCCCGCAGAAGGAAAATTCAGAAGAGCCCAATTTTCCTTTCTCCCGGGGGATCCTCCTGGACATCCAGTCAGGACAGTAGGGACTTATCAAAGCAGTACCCCCGTCCTGGCCTGCAGGAGGGAAAGGATGGAGGGAGGTCCCCGGCGCTAGCCACCAGGGTACAGGGCTACCCCTTAGAGAACCGTCTGTAGGAGTCTTGCAGTAGCATCTTGTAGTGCTTTGTAAAAGAATGCACTGAAGACCACGTCGCCGTTCGGCAAATTTCCCTATAAGAGGCTGCGTTTCTAAAAGCTTGAGAAGTCGCCGCCCCCCTAAGGGAATGAGCGAACACCCCCGGCGGAGGTATTTTACCCTCTGCCTTGTAGGCCTCTGTAATGCAGAGAGTCATCCATCTCGCAATTAAGGCTTTGGATGCTTTCATGCCCCTCCTCTGGGGGTTGTAAGAGATAAACAAGGCCGAAGATTTCCTGAAAGCTTTTGTCCTGTCCAAGTATACCTTACGGGCTCTCCTAACGTCTAGGGTGTGCCAAACTCGTTCCAAAGGGTGATTTGGATTAGGGAAGAATGAAGGAAGGACCACCTCCTGCTCCCTATGGAAACAGGTGTCCACCTTGAAACTAAAGGCCGGAACAAGCCTTAGGACTAGGATTCCTTGATGAAGCACAAAGAGGGGTCCACAGATAAGGCACTAAGTTCAGAAACCCTCCTAGCTGAAGTAATGCCCACTAAAAAAAGCCATCTTTAGCGACAAATAGTATAGAGAGATATCCCCTATCGGTTCAAAGGGAACCTTGGTGAGGGCCCTAAGGAGGAGATTGAGGTTCCAGGAAGGAAACCGGTGAGCTACCGGAGGAGAGATAATCCTCTCTGCTCGGAGAAAATGAGTACTATGGGGATGACTAGATACCCTGTGTCCCTTGACCGTGCCTAGAACGCTGTTTAGAGCTGCTACTTATCTTTGGAGGGTGTTAGGTTTCAACCCCCTATCCAGACCTGCCTGCAGGAAGTCTAAAATAACCCTGATGGAGGCTCTTTCTGGACTGACTACTCTATTCTCGCACCACCTAGCGAAGGTCGCCCAAATACTCTGGTAGATGCGTTTAGTCGCGGGTCGCCTAGACTGGAGCATAGTGTCCATGACTTGATGAGAGTAGCCTAGTTTTCTTAACGCCCTCCTTTCAATTTCCACGCTGTCAGTTTGAGGGTCTCTGGGTTGTGGTAAAGCACGAGGCCCTGAGACAGCAGGTCCGGTATGGTCAGCAGGCGGAGGGGTGGTTCCATACTGAGCTCCTGAAGGTCTGCGAACCATGGTCTTCTCGGCCAGTGGGGTGCCACCAGGATGGTGGTTGCCTGTTCTCCTTTGATTTTTGCCACTGTTCTTTGTATGAGCAGGAATGGAGGAAAGGCGTACAGGAGGCCCAATGGCCAGGTTACGTTCAGCACGTCAAAGGCCGTTGCCCTAATGCCCTGTGGTTTGGGTAACAAGACACGAAGAGTTCCATCTTTGCATTGTCCGGGGATGCAAATAGGTCGAATAGCAGAGAGCCGAACGTTCTGGTTATCATCTGGAACGCTGTCAGACCAGGGGGAGTGGTCCCTACACCCATCTCCACCCGACTGAGCCAGTCGGCTTGGGTGTTCGTTTGACCCTTGATATGTATTACCCTGATCGATTTCACATTGTTCTCTGCCCATCTGATGAGTATGGAAGTCATCTGGTGGAGCGCCTCGGACCTCGATCCATCCTGGTGGTTTACGTATGATTTTGCCACCATGTTGTCTGTGTATACAAGAACGTCCTTTCCTCGTAGGACCGGAGCCAAGTCTCAAAGGGCCAGATAGATTGCTCTCAGTTCCAGCCAATTGATGTGGTGGGTCTTTTCCCACGGAAACCATTTGCCTTGCACCGTTCTGTCCGGCGTGTGCGCCCCCCATCCCGTTAGACTTGCGCCTGTTGTCACTGCTGTCCGAACCGGGTCGGAAAGACATGCCGGGAACGAACCAGTCTGGGTGTTTCCACCACATGAAGGACTTCTTGAGTAGGGCTGGTAGAGCAATTCATGGGTTCTGTCCCTGGATTAAGCTGTCCTGCCATGGTCGCAGGAACCGTTGTAGGGGCCTGGCATGGAATCTGGCCCACTGAAGGATCCCCAAGCAGGTGGTCATGGCTCCCAGAAGGCTGACTAGAGTCTTGAGCCTGGCCCCGCTTGCTCTCGTGATCTGTTGGAGCAACCAGGTGAGTTTCTGTCGTCTTTGTTCGGACAGAAAGAGTTTGCACTGGCTGGTGTCCAGGACGACCCCCAGGTGTTCCAGCGTCTGCGAAGGAATAAACTGGCTTTTCTTGTGGTTGACTACAAAACCGTGTTCCTGCAGGTACGTGATTGTTCTGTGTACATCTCTTTGTGCCTGCTGAAAAGATGGCGAATGGATTAGAATGCCATCGAGGTATGGATGTATTTTGATTCCTTCCATCCGCAAGTTTGCCATGAGTGCAATCAGTACCTTGGTGAATGTTCTTGGCAAGGTCACGAGGCCGAACAGTAATGCTGTGTACTGCCAGTGGTTCTGGGAATATCGGAATATGAGCATCATCTATGAGATGAGAGGACGGCACATGGAGATACGCCTCCTTCAGGTCGAACGATGTCAGACACTCTCCCTGTGTGACTGCTAAGCATATGGACTGTAGGGTCTCCACTTTGAACCTTCGCACCTTGACCACTTGGTTCAGTCTCTTTACGTCAAGGACTGCCCGCCATTCGCCCGACTTCTTTGGCACTATAAATAGGATGGAATAGAGGCCTCCGCCTCTTTCGTGAATTGGTACGGTCTATGGCTCCAATGGCCTGAAGTCTGTTGATTTCTGACTGCATTGCGGCTTGTTTTTCCTGGTTGTTGGATACTGGCGATACACAGAAGTACTGTCCGGGGGAGCGAGAGAACTCTATTGCGTATCCCCGTTGAATGGTATGAATGACCCAGGTGTCTGTCGTGGAGTTTTGCCATCTGTCCGCAAAGAATTGTAGCCTGCCCCCTAGTCCTGACTGGTTGATCTGAACGGGAGCTGGCCAGTCATGCACCCGACTTGGAGCGACCTGCGCCCTGTCGCTGCTTGGCTCAGTTGTAGTAACCTTTCTGCTTTTGCCACCGCAGCCTGTATCTCTGCTGATTCCCCCTGTGGGGAAAGAAGGGTGGTCTGGAGCCCCCAGATTAGGAGTAAACTCTATTGAAGAGATGAAAGGACCTTTTCTGGGGTCCCACGCTTTGAAGCTTCTGGTTTTTTTACTAGTTCGCAGCGTCTGCCAGATCCTTATCAAGACAGACTCCGAAGAGTGTCTCTCCCTGGAATGGGCATCCGACCAGCGCGTTCTTGGACGTGTTGTCACCCCTCCAAGATCTTAGCCATAGGCAGCGGCGACGTGCTGCTACACTGGAAGCTGCTGCACGTGAGGCCCAGCCGAGCATATCTGTGGACGAATCCGCTACGAAGGCGTAGGCTAGTTGAATCCTGTTTGACAGTACCCTGGTCATTTTTGTGGAAACTTGTGAGCCGCCGGCCCGTTTGATCCAGGTCATCAACGCTCTCGAAAAATATGAGGTGATAGTGGCCATCTTTATAATTGCGGCTACCTCTTCGAAGTTTCTTCTAAGGTTGCATTATACTCCCTTGTCCGTAGGGTCACGGGGAAAACACTCCCCTTCAGTGGGGAAGACCAAGTTCCTGGCGAGAGAGGCTGCGGCTGCATCCACCTTCAGGACGGCAAGCAGGGAGTTCTTGTTCTTGGTGAGAGAATACAGAGACACTTGGGATTTAGACATTCTGGATGCTTTATTGGGAAACCACCATTCCCTCTTAATGATCCTTTCATACACTTTGTCCAGGATCATTCCTCTATCTCTATCCCTTGCTCGGGGGAGATACTCTCTTTCCTCCTCTTCCTCATCCTCTGAGGATGCCGAGGCGGCCTCCTTGTCCTTCTTTTGCCTCAGATGGAGTGCCTTGATAACCAGGACATAGGTTTGATCCCGGTATTTACTGGGGAATTGTCTGTCTGGGTCAGATGAGGCCTCTATCTCTGCATCCGCCAATTCCCCCTCTCTGGAAGAGCCCCCAGAGGAATCCCTGTCTGAGACCTCTCCTTCTTCCTCGCTATCCTCCCTGGGGGGTGTACTCTTTTTTCCCTTTCTCTTGCCTCTTATAGTCCTGTCTTCCTCGGAGGACTGGATGGACCCCACCCCCTCTGAGAGATCTGAGTCGGAGGCTGTAGTTGAGTCCAGGATCCGGGAGGGCTTGTGGGGTGCCTTGTGGGGCTTCTTTGCTAGGGGTTGTTTCCCCTTCCCTGCACCCTTGGACCGGCCTTTAAAACAACGAGCTGTCCGCTCTCACGAGGGAGATCTCTTCCTCTGATAGGATCTCCCTCAAGACCTCCATATGAGGGTCCTGAGTCGGGGTGGGGGTGGGGGGGAGAGACTCACGGTTGCTGTCTCCCCCACCGTCTCGGCGCTTGCTACCGCTGCGGCTCTGCTCCTGGTGGCGGCCATCTTCCCATTCTTTTCCCGCCGGCGCGAAGCGTGGCCTGAGGGGGAGGGGAGGTGGTGGAGCCAGGCCTGTCCTGTTGCCAGGGGCGCTGGCAATGTTCCCGTTCTTTTCCGCCAGCACGAAGCGCGGACTGAGGGAGAGAGGCGTATTTAGGAGTGGGCCTGTCCTGTTGCTGCGCGCCGGGGCGGTGGCCACGGGTGGGAGGCGTTCGGCGGCTCACCGCTTGTTCCGAGGACCTAGCAGGCCGCCCCCCACTTGGAGTGCCTCTGTCGGGGACATAAAATGGGGTGAACTTACTTTCTCCAGGTGGCCCTGCTCCACCTTGTGCTCTGGCAGATGGGGATCTTCTGGATCCACTCACAGCTTCCAGGCAAGCTGGCCCACCGAGTTTTCCCCAGCTGGGGTTTTCTCCACCACACTGCATGGGCTCATAAGCAACAAGCTTACAGTGGGTGGGGAGAGTGCCCACAGAGAGCTACCAGCAACAGGTTTACAGTGGGTGGGGAGAGTGCCCACAGAGAGCTTCCCCGTTCTTCCCCTTTCCCACGCTGGCTCAGACGGGAGAGAGGGAAAGAGGGCTGTGCGCCAAAAGAGGGTCCACGGGTCAAAATCCCCATCAGGGGAAAAACCTCTATCTTTTGGGCAGAGCCCAGTGTCACGAACTCTCCCTAGAGCTGCAATAAAGATCACATACCCACTTATGGAGAAGAAAATGAAGATGCAAAAATGAAAGTGAAACTGCTCTCTGCTGGGAGCTCAGTGGCTCTGCTCCTACCAGGTCAGAGGCAGAAATCCAAGTGGAGCTGCAAGGGACTGATCCCCACTGAGAATGCTTCGCTGGACCTTTGTCTTCTGCCTCCATACTAGTCAAGGTGAGGATTATCCCCCAGAAGGCAGAAGTAATGTCCAGTAGACTGGAGGAGAATAGAAGCGTCAGATATTGGCATTCCAGCCATACATACAGACTTCCAAACCCGCTTCGATTTTCACTGAATTCTTGGCTCAAATCACAATTTGTGGCAACAAATTCCAGATTCTAGGAGAGTCACTCAGATCCGACTCTTTTCCCTCTTTCATAAGCAACGTTGTTATTAATGCAAAACACTGATGTTTTGATTTGTGCATACACTAGCCATCTACATTAAGTGACTTACCGATCCTTCCTCGAGTGCTCGACGCAAGTTTTGCAAGTCAGTTACCGGACACCACACCTCGGCAATCAGACATTTGTTTGTGACATCAAAGCTGCACAGGTTTAGGACATGATAAATAGCCTTCATTTTCTTCACTTCAATAACCCAGGTTTAAATAGATTCAGATGCTTTACATAAAACTTGCCGCAAATAATCCTCCGTTTTATGCAACACCTATATTTATATTTTAAAAAAAGAAACATAAAAAGGGATTTAAAATGTAAGCGAAGTTCAACTGAGAAGGATCGCCAACATTTTAGTTAGAAGAGGTAGGATAGCATCTTAGAGACTAACTGGTGGAAAGAGACATGACGTAGGAACAGCTTACTTCCTCAAAGGCAAAAGCCTGACTCCACATTAACACAACAACGTTTTAGACTGTTAAAGCAGAGTGAATGGAGCTGCTTTAAAATTCAACACAAAGATGCAAACAAACACCACACTGATTCTATGTCTTATCAATTCATTTTCCATTCTTGACCTGCACAGTCTATTCTTAAGATCACAAGATCTGAAAAATCCTAACCAACAATTGTCATTCAAAGATTTTGGGTACTGAACAAACTAAAGCCCATAGCTGAAAGGCAGAGACACACTAAAATGTTTTACACTGCAAGTGCATGTTAAGAGGCAATTGAGACTGCAAAAGTAAAGACAGCCATTTTACTCACTGTATGAAGATCCTGAATGCGAACTTGCAGACCTTCAATAACTGCTCTTCGTTCCTGGCCAGTATTGGGATAGGGGTAGACGTGACAATGGTAGCTGGAGGAAACAATACACAATTCTGCGTGAAACAGCAAATACCAGTGGAGAGGAAATGACCTGTAAAGCACAGATCAGCTTTGAACCTGCCTGACCAAGTAACTCTAAATAAATATTCAGGGGCACGTACTGGAGTGTTTAATAAGGTAGTGCAATGAGTTAGAGTATCTACCTTTCATTTTCATAACCAGGTTCAAAATTTGGGTTAGGTTACAGCAAATTTGATCTTAAACCCCTCTCTGCACTTTGCCAAATCACCACATTTTGGGCAACTGCTGTTCAAGAGACCCCTCTTCTCCTCTCCCCACTTCTCAAAATGCAGATCTGGGTCAGCTCTGAGGTGTGCTGTGGCTTTGAACAAGCCCTAAGCAGCACTCAGTCACACCACATCATCCTGTCTCGTGCTCTCACAAGCACTGTAATTCATTCTGCTCCATTACCCAAGTCAAATCAGTAAGGAAATCTCAACAGGAGGTGAATTGGGTGCTGGATTCTTCTGTTAAAATTCTAAGAGGAAACTAAAAATCTCTCATCCAGCCAATTCAGCACCACTCTTGAGCTAAATACCCGGGTTAGTATCTTAGGATGCGCTATCTTGTTTGTCCCTATTGTACAACTAGTTTACAAGACAAGCAAAAGCAATGAAAACTGCATCTTCAAAAGCATCCTACAAAACAAAATTATCTTCTGGGGAAAACAAAGAACGTTTATTCACTATCTAGTAAAGAATGAAATTAGTCTTGTTTCTCACCAATCACATATCTTCTTAACTTTCTGGCCAATCTGTTCACCCCAAAAGGATATTAAAAACACAAACCATTTGGTGATTTTCCCCTGAAAATAAAAAATAAATCCATGTTTATTTTTATTTTGCTTTATAACTGCATTACATTCTGGCGGTATTTGGTTTGCTCTGTTCTCCTACAGATCCAAAATGCATTTTAGAGTGAATTCTGGTGCCAGGAGAGATACCATTAGCAACGTAAGGCACCCCCGGTCTGCCGGGGGTGCCTTCCTGGAGGTCCCCCGTGTTAAACGGGGGGCCACAATGGAGAGGGCGTTCTCGGTGGCCGGGCTGCGACTCTGGAACTCCCTCCCAGAGGAAGCTCGCCTGGCCCCGGGTCTGATGCCTTTCGTCGAGCCTGTAAGACCTGGCTGTTCGCCCAGGCCTTCGGAGGGGAGGGGGAATGTTTGGGAGGGTAGTTTTTAGATTATTTATACTGTTGTTTTATGTATTTTATTGTTGTATTAGTGTTGTGAGCCGCCCCAAGATGCCATGGGCATGAGGGGGCGGCCAATAAATGTGAAGAAATAAATAAGTAAATAAATGTTATTACTTTAATAATGTTCTACAAAGGAAGAGGCACATTTTTGCTTCCTTATGACAAAGAAAAGGCCACAGGGGGATCATTTATTATGCTTTTTTAAAACCTTAGAAGCATCAGTAATATGGAAAAGGACTTGAAGAGTCAAGTATTTAACAAATGGAGATCCATACAAAATATTTTAAACACAACATACAACAGGGGTGGGGAACATTTTCCCTCCCAGGGGCCACTTTGAAAATTGGAACAAGCTCTGAGGGCTAATCGAAGTTTGGGGAAGGTGCTTAAGGGGGGGTGTTAAGGAAAAGGGCAGCCCTTATCATGAATCTACCCCATGGATCCATCCTCTATCTTTGAGTTCAGGCCCTCATCTCTGCTTCCCTTACCCCGAGCTCAGTCTTTCATTGCTTGAGGGTAGGAATTGGACCCATGGGTCAGATCCAAGAACTGGAAAGGAGCAAAATAAAAACTGGCTGTATTTGACCCCTGGGCCTGACCTTCCCAGCGACTGACATACAAAGCAACAGCACTGTGAGGATGCCAAATAAATTGAGTTAGGATCTCAACTCCTAATGTTTAGAAAACACCTACTGATGACCAATTACATTCCCGACTCTGCTATTGCTAGTAAAATTACTACATACAAATGTAAAAGTACTCCACTTGCCTAGTTAATAAATACCTGAGCAGCTAATTCTGCCTACAGTTTACACAGCGCAGCCTACCATAAAAACCACCACCATTCCACTGCTCTGCCATACTGAGCTACTGGAACGGTTAATTATTATTCCTGCAGCTTCAAGAGGATTAAGTCAGCCAACTTACTTTTTAGAACAATAGAACCTGAAAGAATGTAAACCCCCGTCCAAGGATTGGACATTAACATTCCTTTTTTCGCTGCAGCAGAGGGTAACGAATGACCCTTCCTCCCTTCAGAATCACCTCATTCAATTATATGAAGAGTAAACAAACTATGCAAGTAGCTGTGAGGACNCAAGATCTGAAAAATCCTAACCAACCATTGTCATTCAAAGATTTTGGGTACTGAACAAACTAAAGCCCATAGCTGAAAGGCAGAGACACACTAAAATGTTTTACACTGCAAGTGCATGTTAAGAGGCAATTGAGACTGCAAAAGTAAAGACAGCCATTTTACTCACTGTATGAAGATCCTGAATGCGAACTTGCAGACCTTCAATAACTGCTCTTCGTTCCTCGCCAGTATTGGGATAGGGGTAGACGTGACAATGGTAGCTGGAGGAAACAATACACAATTCTGCGTGAAACAGCAAATACCAGTGGAGAGGAAATGACCTGTAAAGCACAGATCAGCTTTGAACCTGCCTGACCAAGTAACTCTAAATAAATATTCAGGGGCACGTACTGGAGTGTTTAATAAGGTAGTGCAATGAGTTAGAGTATCTACCTTTCATTTTCATAACCAGGTTCAAAATTTGGGTTAGGTTACAGCAAATTTGATCTTAAACCCCTCTCTGCACTTTGCCAAATCACCACATTTTGGGCAACTGCTGTTCAAGAGACCCCTCTTCTCCCCTCCCCACTTCTCAAAATGCAGATCTGGGTCAGCTCTGAGGTGTGCTGTGGCTTTGAACAAGCCCTAAGCAGCACTCAGTCACACCACATCATCCTGTCTCATGCTCTCACAAGCACTGTAATTCATTCTGCTCCATTACCCAAGTCAAAGCAGTAAGGAAATCTCAACAGGAGGTGAATTGGGTGCTGGATTCTCCTGTTAAAATTCTAAGAGGAAACTAAAAATCTCTCATCCAGCCAATTCAGCACCACTCTTGAGCTAAATACCCGGGTTAGTATCTTAGGATGCGCTATCTTGTTTGTCCCTATTGTACAACTAGTTTACAAGACAAGCAAAAGCAATGAAAACTGCATCTTCAAAAGCATCCTACAAAACAAAATTATCTTCTGGGGAAAACAAAGAACGTTTATTCACTATCTAGTAAAGAATGAAATTAGTCTTGTTTCTCACCAATCACATATCTTCTTAACTTTCTGGCCAATCTGTTCACCCCAAAAGGATATTAAAAACACAAACCATTTGGTGATTTTCCCCTGAAAATAAAAAATAAATCCATGTTTATTTTTATTTTGCTTTATAACTGCATTACATTCTGGCGGTATTTGGTTTGCTCTGTTCTCCTACAGATCCAAAATGCATTTTAGAGTGAATTCTGGTGCCAGGAGAGATACCATTAGCAACGTAAGGCACCCCCGGTCTGCCGGGGGTGCCTTCCTGGAGGTCCCCCGTGTTAAACGGGGGGCCACAATGGAGAGGGCGTTCTCGGTGGCCGGGCTGCGACTCTGGAACTCCCTCCCAGAGGAAGCTCGCCTGGCCCCGGGTCTGATGCCTTTCGTCGAGCCTGTAAGACCTGGCTGTTCGCCCAGGCCTTCGGAGGGGAGGAGGAATGTTTGGGAGGGTAGTTTTTAGATTATTTATACTGTTTTATGTATTTTATTGTTGTATTAATGTTGTGAGCCGCCCCAAGATGCCATGGGCATGAGGGGGCGGCCAATAAATGTGAAGAAATAAATAAGTAAATAAATGTTATTACTTTAATAATGTTCTACAAAGGAAGAGGCACATTTTTGCTTCCTTATGACAAAGAAAAGGCCACAGGGGGATCATTTATTATGCTTTTTTAAAACCTTAGAAGCATCAGTAATATGGAAAAGGACTTGAAGAGTCAAGTATTTAACAAATGGAGATCCATACAAAATATTTTAAACACAACATACAACAGGGGTGGGGAACATTTTCCCTCCCAGGGGCCACTTTGAAAATTGGAACAAGCTCTGAGGGCTAATCGAAGTTTGGGGAAGGTGCTTAAGGGGGTGTGTTAAGGAAAAGGGCAGCCCTTATCACGAATCTACCCCATGGATCCATCCTCTATCTTTGAGTGCAGGCCCTCATCTCTGCTTCCCTTACCCCGAGCTCAGTCTTTCATTGCTTGAGGGTAGGAATTGGACCCATGGGTCAGATCCAAGAACTGGAAAGGAGCAAAATAAAAACTGGCTGTATTTGACCCCTGGGCCTGACCTTCCCAGCGACTGACATACAAAGCAACAGCACTGTGAGGATGCCAAATAAATTGAGTTAGGATCTCAACTCCTAATGTTTAGAAAACACCTACTGATGACCAATTACATTCCCGACTCTGCTATTGCTAGTAAAATTACTACATACAAATGTAAAAGTACTCCACTTGCCTAGTTAATAAATACCTGAGCAGCTAATTCCGCCTACAGTTTACACAGCGCAGCCTACCATAAAAACCACCACCATTCCACTGCTCTGCCATACTGAGCTACTGGAACGGTTAGTTATTATTCCTGCAGCTTCAAGAGGATTAAGTCAGCCAACTTACTTTTTAGAACAATAGAACCTGAAAGAATGTAAACCCCCGTCCAAGGATTGGACATTAACATTCCTTTTTTCGCTGCAGCAGAGGGTAACGAATGACCCTTCCTCCCTTCAGAATCACCTCATTCAATTATATGAAGAGTAAACAAACTATGCAAGTAGCTGTGAGGACATTAACTCACCGTTTCTGGATCCTCCAGGTATTCCTCCAGCTCCGCATAAGTAAGAATGGTATAGCCTTTGCACACTCTCCACAGCATTCTTTCAAATGCTTCAATTTTTGCTTGGTGAACTAAACCAGATATAAACCTACAAGACGAGACCAACGTGTCAAGAGTAAACCAGAGGCCATAGGAAAAGTTTAAACTTCACAGTAGGGCTGTGTTGAGAGGAAGCTAGCCGCAGTAGCATAGCATGCGTATTTCTGCACAGTCATACCGACCAGCTTTCTTTCTTACCCTGCAATGTAAAGCGTTCAAGCAGCACATTCTCAACTAAGGAACACATAAAAGGGAGGGTAAAAATATCCCAAATCACCCACCGTAACCCACTGCCTCCCTACCCATCCTCTCCACCAAAGGCCAGGCGGAACAGTCACATCAAAAAGAGGGGAGGTCTGGGGTCAAACAAGCCTCTAACGGCAGGAAGTTTCACAGTCATGGCGCGGCCACCGAGAAGGCCTTCCCCATTGTAGCCCCCCGAGAAACTCGGAGGACCTCAAGGACAGCACCTCCTGATGACCGCAGGGGCTGGTCCAGGACCGGATGGGTGAGGCGGTCCCGCAAATAGGTTGGGCCAAGACTGTTAAGGGTTTTATAGGCAAACACCAACACCTTGAATCGGGCCCAGAAGACTATAGGCAGCCAGTGAAACAAATGAAGAACTGGTGTAATATGTTCCCGGCGGCCCAGTCCCACCAGGAGCCGGGCCGCCGCGTTCTGCACCAGCTGCAGTCTCCGAACTGTCACCATGGGTAGCCCCACATAGAGCACATTGCAGTAGTCTAACCTAGAGATGATGAGAGCATGGATGACAGTGGCCAGGTCAGAGCCCAAGACATACGGCCGAAGCTGACGCACCAGATGTAATTGGCGAACGGCGCTCCTTGCCACAGCCTCAACCTGAACAGCCAGGCAGAGCTGTGAATCAAGGAGCACCCCCAGACTCCACACCCAGAGAACCAGCAGAGGAGGGCAGACCCCATCAACAATGGGGGTCATCACCCCCACTGCCTTACCCACCTTACCTGCCAAGGCAGCTCGGGGCGGCTTACAATATATAAAAATATCAAATATATAATCAATGTAAACCTAAACTAGTATAAAAAGGGGGGACAGAGGGAAAACATGGCCCCCCAAGAAAAGAGGGGGAAGAAAGGGATGTCAAGGAGACAAAATCCTGAACAAAAATAAATACCCCACCCTTAGAATAAAAACCCACCCTCACCCATCTCCCTCGCCAAAGGCCTGGTGGAACAGCCCGGTCTTGCATTGGCATCAAGAAGAGGAGAGGTCCAGGATCACCTGAGCCTCTGTTGGGAGGGAGTTCCACAGTCTTGGTGTGGCCACCGAGAATGCCCTCTCCACAGTCGCCTCCTGGGATACCCAGGAGACTTCAAGAAGGGCGCTGCCGTAAATTATGTAATTTACAAATATATTTGTCATCATCATAGATTGTATGGTAACATTTTAGAGCATAATCCATCTCCCAGTGAAGTCAATGGAAGCTTAGCCAATTAATTCAATGGAGCTTTAAAAGAATACAAAAAATATAAACATCATGGATGGCGTTCAGATCTCCTGCCCCATCCACATTGTGTGTCTCTGTAGCCCTGGGCAAGTTCCTCAATTTCTCTGCATCTCAAAGGTTTCCTTTTAGAACCTCTTTTGGGTGTACCCCAATGAATGGTGTTTGTAGATGGTAAGTATTAGTAATTTTATCTTTCCAAATATTTAATAGTCAATACTAATTCCTTGACATACTACCCGATTACCTGGGGATAAAAGGACAACATACCAGATCATTCAATTCTACTTCTGTAATGTACATATTCTTTCATGCAAAAATATGGTATCAGTGTAAAGAAAATTTGAGGGAGTAATTTTGGACCCATTTCTGCAACCAATGAAGACAGTGACAAAATGAGGCCATATAAACAGAGCTAATCAGATTCTCAGGTGGAGTAAATTAGTGCCACTTCAGTGAAGTCATCGAAAGTTGCCGATTTACACCAGCTTATCTTCTGATATCTTCTCGACAACAGATTTATAACAATGTGTCTAGCCCCAACTGGTTAGGCCTAACCAATAAGGTTTCTACTCTTGTATTTTAACATTACCTACCCCAGTTTGGCACCTAGCCTATGCATGCAATTGTAGTCCACCAAAGGCTCGTTTTCTAAAGATGGGAACTCTTCATAATTGGCATGTAGGCAGGATTCATACTAGCAAACAAAACAGAGATCATTTTCAGAATGCTTAACACTAACTTGATGACGTAAAGTTAATTCAAAGAATAAAGGTCTGAAAATGCAAATGTGAAACAAGTTAAATTTCAGGGCTCTTGTGCAAACTGCATGTCAGCAATCCAAAATATTGTTGCAAAGACTGCGAGACGGGGATTAACAGAAGTGATGGTGGAACATCACCGTCACGACCTGACCCGGGAACCCACTGCCAACACGGTCCCGGTCGGGCCGGTCAACAAAGTGCCTCCGGCCGGGCCACCAGGGAGCTGCATGAATGTGTGGCCAACCACCCCCAGCACTGCACTAAGTGCCCTGCCACGTCAGGCAGGCATGAGACCCCCAATCCAGGCCGGGTCACGACAGACTACAACAAACAGGATAGCCTCCTATAGCCTGCTCTGGCCAGGTAGACCGTAGCCCGAGCTGTGATCCTGGAGGTCTCTGGGATCACAG
>QEPC01002388.1:10960156-10973258 GCA_003113815.1 Sphenodon punctatus | reverse complement strand
GAGTGATTGTGGACAATACACTGAAATCCTCAGCCCAGTGTGCAGCAGCAGTCAAAAAAAGCTAACTGAATGTTAGGAGTTATTCGCAAAGGGATAGAGAATAAAACTGAGGATGTCATAATGCCTCTATACAAATCAATGGCATGACTGCACCTGGAATATTGTGTGCAGTTCTGGTCGCCCTGTCTCAAAAAAGACATAGCTGAACTAGAAAAGGTACAGAGAAGGGCAACGAGAATGATAAAGGGTATGGAACAGCTTCTGCACAAAGAGAGGCTTGACAAGCTGGGTCTCATCGGCTTAGAGAAGAGAAGACTGAGGGGACATGATAGAGGTTTATAAAATCTCGAGTGGTGTGGAAGGAGTAGATAGGGAACGGTTATTTACCCTCTCAACTAGAACTAGAACTAGGGACACTCCATGAAACTAGCTGCCGGCAGATTTTAAACAAATAAAAGGAAGTACTTTTTCACTCAACACATAATTAACTTATGGAATTTGTTACAGGACGTTGTCAAGGCCAGTAGTATAGCTGGGTTTAAAAAAGGACTGGATAAGTTCTTGGAGAGTAGGTCCATTCATGGCTATTAACCAAGTAGCTTATGGGATACATTTCTTACTGTCGGAAGCTGGGAGTGAACAACAGGGAATGGATTGCCCATTGTGACTGTTGGTTCTTCTCCCATGCGATCGAGATTGGTCACTGTTGGGAGTACAGGATGCTGGGCTTGATGGACCATTGGTCTGACTCAGTATGGCACTGCTTATGTTCTTAATGCAGCATTTATGAAAACTGCTGAGTCTCTCCTTCACCACAATTCAAGTAGGTTTCAACAACAACTTTTTAGGTGACTGGAGAGTTTAAATTGTAGGCTCCTTGGGGCAAGGATACTTTTTCACTGTATAGCACAATGGGTTCCTGAGATTGTTAGACAAGTAACGATGGATGCTGCAGAACTTTTCACCACCTGGGATTGCCCCACCCCACCCCCGGCTTTATAAAAGGACGCCAGCCATTTTAGACAGCTGCTGAAGGCCATAGGGAAAGGCTATCTGCCGTTTGGTGGCCAGAGGCCTGGGGTCTGGTTTGGTCTTTTATTTTTGTTCTAAAGGTTTTTAGGGGTAAATGGACTGGGAGAAGAGGGCAGAGCCATGCCCCACCCCCACGTGAAAGGGTGCCACAACCTCTTGGTGAGAGGATGGGTACGGGTGGGGAGAAGGGTTTTGTCATGAGCCCTTGGTGAGGTGGGGAGGGAGAAGGGTTGTGCGATGACCCCTTGGTGTGTGTGGGGGGGGATAGGCATGAGGAATTGGGGGTGGGAGGTGGTGCCATGACACACACACACACACCCCGAGTGAGAGGGGGAGATACGAGCAGGTAGAGGAGGGTGGGGTTAAGTGGAGGAATTAGGGAAAAGGTTGGTGAAGGGGGGAGCTAGGGGATTGTTTTAGCTGTTCTATGGTTTTATATTTTGTAAGCCGCCCTGAGCCTATTTTTGGGAATGGCACTGTAAAAATTGGAATAAATAAAATAATCTGTTACCACAGACTCTGCCAAATAATTATTAGGGCTGAAACAAGAAATATGAAAATTGAGAATTGTCACCAAGAACTCGGTACAATATCGATAACAGACCAAGATCGGTCAAGAAAGTTCTCAAAATACTGTTTACCATAATTTACGATTTACTGTGTACCATATTCATCCAAATAATGTGCACGCGCAAAATGCAAAACACCACTTTGTGCATGTGCATTACCAGGATGAACGCAATACATGGGAAATCGGTATATGGTAAACAGTAAGGGTATTTCGAGAATTCTCTACCGTGAAATGTCAATAATCTGCAGTTTTCTCGATTCCATTTCTCACTTAAAACAAGTTGAGAACTGTGATTCTTGATGATAACCAAGAAAAACTCAGTATCAAGTTTCAGCACTAATAATGACTATAGTGGAATCCTGTAGCAGATTGGGCTTGTCCCGGGAAAGTGTCCATAGGATCCAGCTCTCAAGGACCCCAGCTTATGCTGAGAATTAGCTCCAATAGTGTCTTTTTTTTTACAATAGTGCTTCACCCTTCACCAGTAAACCTCCTTAGATCAGATCAAAGTCCAACCTTTCTAGCTCCACTGGTCTGTATTCAGTACTAGCCCCAATGGGCTGAGGAGACTCTCCCAAGAGCCTCTGCTCCCACATACCTCTCCCCTGGAGATCTCACTTGACTGCCAGCAACACTTCAGTCCAGTTTCCCCTGACTGAGCTGAGCACAGTGCTTCTGGCTCCCCCAGTCGTGCTAAAAGCCCATGTGTGCTGCATCCAGGCACACTGTCCTTCACTACTTAGGTGCCTGGGTCTCAGCTAGCACCTGCGCTTCACCTGCAGGCACTACCCCTTAAAGGGACAGTCACTCAAGCAGTTTCCTCCCTGCTACAGTATGCAATTAAAATACTAATAGCTACCCTCCAAGCTTGCAATGCAACAACACCCATGTTCCTGTCGCTCTCCTGAACAGCAGGGAAGAGCAGTGCTATGCTTGCCTGCACTGCAAGCCCCACCCTAGGCTCCAGCTTGCAATACAAGGCACAGGACCCCCATTCCCTGGCATTCACCTGAGCAGAAGAGCTTACAATGTAGGCAGGGCATGGGGGCACGGCCGCACTGAAAGCTTGGAGGGTGTATACAACTTTTTTACCAGATGCTGTCAAGAAAGCAACAATGCACTCAAAAGTAGTCATACTTCAGCAGGGTGGATATACTGTATACACCTTTAAAATTTTAATTAGCAGCGCACATAATTTGGCTTATCCAAGACAAGAAGCAACATATTCATTAGGCTGGGAAAACAGATTTCTTTGACTTAACCAGATATTGGAGTTAATGCAAGTTCGACTTAAGTAGATCCCTGTGTATTCCAATTCTCTTATAAAACAAGTATTACGTGAGGACGTAATTTTACCTGTACCTCATTTCTTCTGACAAAGGCTTGTGTAACACGTAGCATGTATGTGTACTCTGTCAGCTCAAGCAGGTTTTTCCGCAGCTTCTCTTTGTTTCTGGTCACCTCTCTCAGTTCCCCCTCCAGCTTCTTTAACTGTTCCTAAACAACAAAGGAAAGGATGAAAAATGCCAATTATAGTTATTTCCAACCTCTTGTTGCATTTTTTTCTTTCAAACCAATATTCAAGGAAACCCAAGGACAGCACTTAATTCTTCAATCTGCTGAAACCAGCTCCAATTATCTGCTATAAAATAAGGAATGTTTAAATATTTATTATAATAATAATGCCAATTAGAAGTCTCCATTTAAAGATTTGGCAAATCAGATCATTAATTTCAGGGTAAGAGCAAAGAAAACATTTTTTTTTAAATAGATTTGCTACTGGATCTCCATTTAAAAAGGCGTGGGGGCTGAGCGGCTAAGGCACTTGACTACATTCCCAAAGGCTGTGGGTTCAAGTCGCACTTGGTGTCACTAGGCGGCTGCCTCTAGACTACCCAACTGTGAATGGGTATCTGATCCACTGAGTTGGAGAAGTCAAAGGACATGGTCCCGACCTCATGACCCCCTTATGCACTGTAGGTCACAGAAACTGGTGTGCTGTAATCACATCACCCCAATGGGTCACATGGTTTGGAAAAAAACTTTGGCTTCAATCTCTATTTAAAGTAATGTTTATTCCTAGAAGCAAGGTAGTATAAGAATTCACTCCCCAGTGTTTAGTTTGTAATGAAAACGTGCCACAACCAAACCACCCAATCCTTCTAGAAGTGTTCCACCTGCACAAGTCCCACTAAAGTGAATGGGACTTGCACCAGCAGAGTGCTCCAATGACCAGAACCGAAATCACCACAAACAGAAGCCTAGCCGCACGTTTGGCAGACAATACTGACAAGAGCTTGAAATGTGGATAACTTTTGTCTCTGCTAGAAAGGAGTTGGACCTTTTTTGAACATTATTTTCAATTCTATGAGGAAAAAAAACACACACACACTATTCTCCTTAGATTTTCCCCTCCATTATCTGTGACAAGTATGTTAAGCAACCACTTGCTTCTACTTACGTATTAGTCAATCTGTTTTTAGATTTCAGATTGAATATCATCTCTCTCTTCCTTCTCTGTCTTCGTTGATGGGGTCAACATCCAGCCTGCCCCTCAGGCATGTAGGCTATAACCTAGGGTTCATCTTTGACTCCTCCCTCTCCTTTAAACCTCAGATCGATTCTGTTGTCAAATTCTGTCGCTTCTCTCTGCACAACATTGCCAAGATCTGTCCTTTCCTCACTGTTTCCTCTGCTACAACCCTTGTGCCTGCCCTGGTCATCTCTCGCCTCGACTACTGCAACCTCCTTCTCACTGGCTCTCTTCGATCTCACCTTGCTCCTCTCATTTCTGTTCATAATTCTGCTGCCAAGGTCATCCACCTTGCCCACAGCTTTGACCACATACAGCCTCTCTTCTCCTCTCTCAAATGGCTCCCTCTTCCTGAACACATTCTGCACAAACTCCTGGGTTTTACCTACAAGTCTACATACGAAAAGCTGCCAGCCAGCAAGACTGAAGGGACATGAGGAGAGAGAGATGATTTCGCTCTCTAGCAACTCTATATCTGGAAACCCAGTCGCTTATACCAAAGGGACTGAGAGAAACTTATGGACCGTTATAGGGTAAGATGCTTATTTAGAAACTCAACCAGTACAGATCAGGAATGCGTTAAAGTACCTTTGGTTTCTAGCAACCACTCTATATCACCTATCTTGCTTATGTAATCAATAAACTTACTTCTTATCTTTATGAAGAAGTGTCTGTGTCTAACATTGGAACACAAGTAAGCAACAAGAGCCCTCAAGCTCTTGCAAATCCAGAGAGTAAAGAGTCTGTAAATGGGAAGGATCGGGCCCTTGAGTGACAAAGGATTTGTCCCTGTGGCAGACTTGAATTAGTCAGAGAAAGAAACTAATTCAAGAGGGCTGTGCGCAAGGGAAACTGAGTCACTCAAACCCGGTAAAGTGGGGGTTTGGACCTCCAGCCCGTGACAGTTGGCGCCCAACGAAAAGGGTCAAGCTCAGTTTGTGGACCAATGTGTAGAAAGTAGAGCAGCATACCCAGGTGACTGAACTCCTCTGAGGGGAGTAAATCCCAAACCGGCAGGGTCTAACTGTCACAGGTTGGAGGTCCAAACCCCCACTTTACCGAGTTTGAGTGACTCTCCTTCTCCTTCTTTGTCTCTGTTCCCGCCTTTGGGGAGACCTGCAATGTGACACGTAGACAACCCAGGCAAACATGAAGGTTGTTTTGCATCTCCACAGGAGTCCGTCTGGCCAGAGTCCCCAAGTACACATTTTGGTGTATCTTTGCATTTCCTGTAGCTTGGTCATGTGTTACATCTCTGATTTGGGTTTTACAGTTCTCCATTGTAACATTACATACATGTGGAACCTTTTTGTATTGCATATTTGTCGGACTTGTAGTCTACACGTATTGCAACAATGCATACATGTGGAACGTTTTGCATTACATATTTACCAGACTTGTAGTCTACATGTAGTCTCGCGTTACACGTGTGTGACCCTATGTTTCTCCGTGACATCCAGGTCACAGATCCACGATCTGGACACTTGCCTCCCTCCCTTAGACACACCCCTTCAACATGCCTCCTCCCCCAGCTCCTATACGGCCTACAGAACTTGTGCTGGTTTTCAAAATGGCTTGCGGGAGGGAAAACCCCAGCGTTATATGTTGGGCTATCCGGAGGATGTAGGATTGCAGATTAATATAACTCATTATTCCTTTGGGAATCTCAACCAACCAGTCCACAGCCTGGCCTGAGTCACACAAGCAAAAGGAAAGCTTAGGTTTGATCACTGCCACAGGAGAGAGTGCATCAGTGTCACGTCTTCCACTTGTGCGCCTCCAGCCTCTTTCAGGCTGGAAGAAAGCTGCGCAACGGGAAAAGTGTGGGAACAAAGCAACAAAATTATGTTTTTCTAAGTTGCTGGAATCTTCTAGAGCAGCAAGCCAAACATTTTACCTGCATGACCCTAATTTGAGACTTTGGTATGGATCTTGGAAACTATGCAGCTGCTAAGACGTGCAAAGTGTATCTTATATCAATCAGGATTGGGACCCAATCCACACATAGTGCAAATTCCCCTGGGGTCCCACCTTATAGTTTGGGAGCATCCATCTTAGCAGCATTATGGACAAAGCTGCTAGGTTAGGATCAGAGAGGTACCAGGCGCCTGCAGGTTTCATATAGCTTAGTGGAAATTGCTGGATTGACCAAGAACAAAGGAAAGCAAACAGAAGTCCGTAAATCCTCTGCTGCATTTTCATTTCTGAAAAATCTTTTAAAAAACATTTACCTGGATTTCTAAAATGTGTTTAAGCAGAGGGGCAGCAGGAGCAACATCTCCTTCAGGAAGATGAATATCAGCTTTTTTTATTTCTTGAACTAGATATCCTAGAGCAAGCAAAGAAACAGAATTAGAAATGGAATTTTAACCAAAAGGATATTTTTCTATGCAGTAGGGTTTGTTTGTTTCCCCCCCGGGTTTGGTGGGGTCTAGTACTAGCATTAGTAGTGCCAATAAGTCTTCTTGGAAAAATTCCGGTCACAAGGAGCTAGAGAAGCTTTCAAGATCCAATTTTATCTGTGTCTTCAAGACACTCGCTACCCTTCTCCTACACACACTGTCTGCCAAAATGTATGTCCTGCTCAGTGACCCGTGTGAGCAGTAAAGATTCTTCAAAGCAGGGGGCTTGCGTAACCTTGACAATAAGTTCAACACATACAAAGCAACAGTTAAAGAAGTTTTCAAGAAACTTGACCAGCAAGTATTCGGTTGCATCCTTCTGATCCTGAAATTCTTCTTCCAAAAACAGATGCCTGTGTTCTTCTGTGTTCCAATAACGGACAGTCTCTGCGCATTAGTCTATCACAGGTTTCGCAGAAAAAGTTTTAACTGCTCTTGTTCATGGAGACAAAAGAAAACAGGATGTTGACCAGATGCTCCCATGGCCTCTGAGGAGACAGCCTCTCTCTTTCTGATCACAAGATCCTTAGTAATTTTTACTCGCTAAGTTGAGATAGCTACTATGGATGCAAGTTTTACTTGACCTGTACAAACTGGTGGGAAGAGGTTGAAGCAATGATTTCTATAAAGACAGCTAATTAAGATATTTAGGGGAGAATATGCTAGTAATTTTAAACTCATTTTAAAAAAAATCTATTTACCATTAATCCACTCGCTCACCAACATGTGAATGCAATTACGAACACAGGAGGATATTGTTCCTTGGGGCTTGGAAGGTTCAAGAGCTTAAGAGTCACACTGTGCACTAATGTGCTTATCCTATTTTCTAAGGACTCCATCCTACAGAGAAAGCACTATTTACTTATTAGAATTGCAAATGGTGATGACATTGCAATCATTCTAACAGTGGAGAAGCAATATTTAAAAATGCTTCCACAACTGTTACTTCATTTCAGCATGCGACTGCGCACAATGCAGGAGCTGCAACTAAGTAACCAAAACACCAAACAGCGGAATGCGCAGCTGTGCAACTGTTTCAGTTGCAGAGATTATTCAAATCGCTATCTGAACATGCAATAATCATCCGTGTATGCAAAAATCTGCTATTCACTTCCATTCTAAACTTTATTGTAATAGTCGGATCCATCTGAAAACCAGAGACACTCACGGCCATAGCTGAAAGGATGATTTTTTTAAAAGGAGGCGATGAAAACAAAGCTTACCTAGTATCCTTTCCATCTCTTCGCATTTCTTCACTTCACCCACAAACTTTCTCTGAAACACACTGACATTTGGGTTGAGCTGGGTGGGAATGTAAGGAGGAAAGAGTCATTCAACGTTTTTCATGGTAGAAAATATAAAACATCTCTTTTGCGGATGTTAAGGCCCTGATTCTGCGACTACAGAGAACATGTGAAGGTGGGGGTGGGTGGATGGGAGTGCGAGAGAGAAGCTCCACTGCAGTAAGCGGGACAGTTTGCATGCATAAGTGTTTGCAGGATTAAGTCCTGCAGCTGATACTATGGTTTCATTTCTTTTCCTGCAAATACACATCCAAGCTGTCCCACTTACTACAGTGGGGCTATTTTTTCCCCCTCTCACACACAGATTTTCATGCCCTCTGGTGCTTGCAGGATTAAGGCCTGCAATTGAGGATACCACTGTTTCTTTTGAAGTCTGTTGCTAGGCTACTAGAAACAGGATGGTCAGGAATTAGAATCCCATCAGTGCTGTACAAAAGGTCACTCTTCCCAACAAATACTTTTCTCCCTTTAAGATTCAAACAACAAAGATGTCTAAGGAAACAATCAAAATCTTCGTGTCTAAGGAGATCAAAATCTTCTGTTTTTGTTATAAAGTGATAAAACTAATTAAATCCCACAGCCATGCCTATTTTAGTTCCCCATCATTTGGGTTTTTTAACATTCCTATGCTTCCAAGTTAACGACAGATGTTGGGCTTGGTCCTTCTTTCACTGCAGTAGATGGGAGCCCTGCCATTGGTTTTTGCAGAATTAAACAGTAAATAAACTTGTGTAAAAGCAATTCATTATAAAATATGTGCACAATTTTTCACTTACATGCATTCAGACCTAGGGCTGGAGTAATTATTTTCATGGTACTGATATTTTCTGTACTAGTCCTAACTCTCTAATTCCCCTTGTGTCTGCAACACTAAGGATTAAGGGTCAAATAATACAACCCTTAGTTACGTGAGTCATCTTAACAAGCACAATCCAGTTGATTTCAATGAGACTACTTAACACACCTGCAGGTGGCAGGACCTGGCACTACAATGATTTCTGAAGCTTGAATGATAAAACAAGCAGTTTATGAGTAAAAATGGGAGGGTAATATGGTAGTTCCTATGCACTGGCTTCCTTCCCTCTAACATTTGTTCATTAGTTTACACTAGACTTGGTCCCAACTTCCAATCAGAAAACAGTCCCAAACAGTGAGCAAAGATCAGGTAATTATGATGATGAATCAAACAAAAGGAAACTGAGCTATTGCACAACCCTAATCTACATTAGCCAGGTAACTGGTTAACCTAGCTGATATGCCATTCCATCAGCACCTCCAGAGGCAACAGAAGGAGGAGGGGAAAAAAATCAGTGTAATATTGGTATGATCAGAAAGAAAACTCTGCAACATTCTTTAAAGAGTTTAGATCTATCACTTTGGTGTATGCCCGTGACAACTGTGAAGCAGAGGTTAACGAAACTCTGTGGCAGCACAAGGTTCTGACTGCAGAGTGGGAAAGCAAACTAAAGGGCTGAATTCAACAGAAATTGCCCCAGCCACTTAAGTTTGGGAAGACAAAGTTAGATGATTTGGTCTTCTGCTGGCCTTCAATAAGAATTAAGTTGGTGAGCATCACCCAATCCTTTCTGCCCAGCCATGCCAGAGGCACCCTCAATGGTGTATCTAGACAGTTTTATGCCATGTAACTTGGGAGAGGAAATCTTATTTCATCATCAAGCTTTTAATGCTGACCTGCTAGAGCCACACCTGTAAGCATGTTGACAAAACTAGTGATTATATTACATATCAAACCATTTCTCCCCTCCAGTGGCAGGGGGATGGCACCAGTGTGTGTAGTAACTTCAAATTCAAAGCTAGACTGCAGGCGGATGTTGACTTAGAACCGCACAGATGGTGAGCCTTGTTAGCCGAAGTTAGGCAGAAGAGGCAACTGGGTAGCACCTTACAAAAGTGGTTCTCTAACTTTTGGAACCGCATCCCCCACCCCCCCTTCTGCTGGTCTGTTGTAGCTTAGGGCCCTCTCCGCACCACATACAACAGCTTCCTCCCTCTCCTCCTTCTGACCATTCTATTGCTTCCTCTCTCCCCCCACTGTCACCCCATTATTTTGGAAATTCGCCCAGCTCAGCAAGGGAGTTCCTTCTCACACACAACCAACCCCCAACACCTTCTGCACCTCAGTTTGAGAACCTGGCCCTTACAGGCTAACTGGTGAAGAGAGGCATCGGCTTTTGTAGGCAACAACTTGCTCCATCACATGAGAGAATCGGAGGAAGGAATTGCTGCCTGCACAAGCTGATGTCTCTCGTCACCAGTTGCCTCGATGGTACTAACCAGCTTCCTCCTCTGCCTGGCTTAAGATTGGTTTCTGAGACTATTCCAATCCTCCATCTTTCTCCCGCGTCTTTGAAAGCCAGCCTTGTGAGATAGTCGCAGACACTCAAGTCAAAATTTGGAGACATGGCCCATCACAGCAAAAGCAGCAAATCAGCAAGTGTTTAGAAATTACCCAGCCCATTGCATAGGTGGCCATCCGAACATTCTTAGGATCAGGCTGATTTTTTCCCCCTAAGCAACCTCATATCCCACGAGGAGCTGCTGAATAACATTCATGGGTCTTCAAGCCTTTTGGGGCTTTAGTTTGGGGCTTTGAGGCATTTATACTGAGGCTGCATTTTCGTTATAAGATGCACTAAAGGCGAGACCTGCCAACACACCACACCATAGGGACACCGATATTTATCTCTGTGTCAGGATAGCATCTGGAGCTACTTTGTCACTCCCAAACCCCATTTCTATTCCTCCTCTCTGTATACGAGTCTTCAGGCAGTGTCACAACTTTGAAAAGTTTACCGAGGCCTTTGTTTTGGGATGTGAGGCTTGGGCCACAGTGCAACAGGAGATTCTTACATTCCCAAGATTGAGGATGTTGTCAAGGAAGCAGAGTTCCCTGAGCGGATGTCAAGCACCTCAAAGAAATCCAGGGTTCCTTACACCTCTAATGGGAAGAATGTTTCACTGAGGTTTCTGGGACTGCGGTTTTGGGGGCATGTCCTCTTGGCAGATGTACAGGATGATGAGTCTCAGTGGGGTGGGTGAATTTGCATATTCATAAGATTTGGGGGTGTCGCTGGGAAAGATTTGCTAAGGGATGCAAAGTTGGAACTAGGCATCAATAGGAAAGTTTGAACAGTGGGGGGCCAAGTTGACAGACCTGGGGAGGGGAGGGGTAGAACTCTCAGATACCAGAAACAAAGAAACGTAGGGCTTAGAGGGAAGTCTTTCTACAAACATAGTCCAAGAATCTGAGCAGGATGGAGAATCTTACTGGGGGCTTAACCCAAGGAATGCTAAGTTTGGCTTCCCTTTGACAATGTGCTTGGGGGAGGTTGCATCTGCTTCCACGTGGAGTCTTTGCCAGGGGAATAAAAGTTCCTGGCTGGCAATGGGTTTATGGTAGCTTTGCCAAGTGAATGCAGGATTAGAAATGATCAGAAATAGCTTCCCAAGGAAGTCTCTCTCTCTGGGCAAGAAGAAAACCTCAGGAGACAGGTTTCGGGGCGGAAGGAGATCTATGTCAATGGGGCTGGGACCCAGGATGGGGAGTTTGGAAAGGCTGGGCAACAGGGGGCTTGGAGGGGGACCTCTTCAGGGAGGCGAAGATGAGGAATCTCCCTGGGAAGGGTCTCAGGAGGAATTTCCTAGGGAACACAGGTATTGGGACCATGGCCAATGAGAGAAGTCGTCCCAGAAGAGACAGCTTGGAAATGCTAAGCAATTTGGGGGGGGTGGGGAGTCTCAAGAGAGAGTTCCCAGGGAAGGCAGGTTTCAGGGGAGGGCAAGTACAGCAGGGACCCAGGAGGAGCTTTGACAGGGAGGCAGGTTGGAAGGGTTGGGCAACGTGGGGTCCGCCAGAGAGATTTCCCAGGGTCTGGTTGGGAGGAGAATTCTGGAAAACCTTCCCAGGAGAAGGCAGGAGGGAATCTAATCAATGAAAAGCAGCACCTAGAAGGGGCTTTGAAAGGGAAGCAGGTTGGGGGGCTGGGCAATGCGGAGCCCCTTAGAGGGGGCTTCCCAGGCTATGGTGGGGGGATCTCTGTGGGCAGTGGGGAGCTTCCTGGGAGAAGTCTGGTAAATGAGGGGACCCAGGAGCGGCTTCCCAGGCTATGGTTGGGGGGAGGGGGTGTCTGGGCAGGGGGAGCCCCCCAGGAGAGGCTTCCCAGGCTGTGGTTGGGGGGGAGCCCCCCAGGAGCGGCTTCCCAGGCTGTGGTTGGGGGGAAGGAGGGTGTCTGGGCAGGGGAAGGAGGAGGCATGTATTCAATGAAGGGGCTCTGCGGGGCCGGCAGCTGGAGCCCCCCCGGCGACGGGGAGCCCCCCCGGCGACGCGCTGGCGCGGAGGGATCGGGTAAGCGAGGTTTCCCCCCCCCGGCGCTACTCACGTCTCGGAACTCGGCCAGGCCGCGCTCGCCCACCTCGCTGAGACACTCGTAGGCCGAGCCCGCCTGCAGGAAGAGCTGCGCCAGGGCCATGCTCTCGCCGCGGAATAAGGCGCCCATGGCGGCGGCCGAGAGGAGTCACCGGGCCCGGGGGCTGGCGGGCTCCCCCCTCCCCGGGGCCATGGAGCTCGGACTCCCGCGGCTCGGACACTCCGGCCCCCGCGGCAGCTGCTTCCGCCTTCGCCTCAGACTCGCCGGGAGAAGGGCGGGCCCGGCGAACTCGAGCTCGGCGCTTGCCCCCATGGCCGAGCCAACCAGCGGCGCGCGCGGGGAGAGGCGGGGCCAGAGGGGCGCTTTGCCCCGGCCGAGATTAACGCGCCTTAAAGGGACAGTGCGTTCAAACACGTCAGCTACAAGGAAACGGGGGGGGGGGTTTAAACTCCCACCAGCCGCGTGTTCAATCCCGCCTATGGGCCGGGCCCCAACACGCCGAGGAAAAGGCTTAGCCAAGGCGTGTGAGCAAATTAACTCGGCTCCATGAGGTTTAAACACTGGCAGGGGGGGCCACCTAGGCACATTTTTAAAGAACGCTTATGAAAAATACATGTTGCAGGGCCTGCACTGGCCCCTAAGGCGGAGTATGGATTTTCCCCATAAGTGTTCCTTAAAAATGGGCCTAGGGGGCAAACCCTAAACACGGCAAAAGCCAGGAGGGAAAAAGGCCAGAGTGTCTCAGGAGCAGGCCGAAAAGCCTGCCCCTCCGCCCCATCTCTGAAATAGCCCCTGCCCTTCCCTGCCCCAGCGATTAGCCGGAGCGCTTTGCTCTGGGGGCAGTTTCTGGCCCAGTGCTCCCCCCCCCCCCC
>QEPC01002388.1:10936057-10959838 GCA_003113815.1 Sphenodon punctatus | reverse complement strand
GGGGAAAGGTTGGGGGTTTGGGTTTTTAATGCTGTTTTATATGTATTGTTTTTAACTGGTTTGTAAGCCACCCTGAGCCATTTGGGAAGGGTGGGGTAGAAACTGAAACAAATTAAACATCAATATATTTATGCTGATGTTTAATTTGTTTCAATTTCTACCCCACCCTGCCCAAATTGCTCAGGGTGGCTGATATACACGGTGCTGGCCTTGGACCTGGCTTAGGCATAAAGGCACTGGGTAATCTAGTCAAGAAAGATTCTGTCCCATGTGTTTTAAATGAGAAGTTTTTAACTTGTTCAATTTTTAATATGTTTGTGGCAAAAAAACAGTAAAATAAAAATGAGACATCTACTGCTGCAACTCAAATAAGGCATTTATGTCAACTTTGTAGCCAAGAAAGTGGCAAACCAAACCCACAGGGATTACTACGTGTATAGCAAAGCATTTAGCTTCAGAGTAGTCCAGAAAAATGGAAGATCTTGGTTAACCACAAATATGTAAATGTTTAGGTACTTAAGAGAATGCACTAGTACAGTATTTGAATTGATTTGTGACTGAAAAAAATGCATCTCTTATCTGAAAAAAAGTATCTTGCAATGTAGAGGGAAAGCTTGCACTCTGCAGAGCCCCACTGAAATCAAGGGGGCTTTGCAGGACTGCAAATATGCAGGCAGGCTGATCCAGCTAGAGGATCTAACCAGTAGTTAGCCAACTGGCTTGTTACGTTCTAGTATAAAAACACAACAGAACTCAAAAATCATGACAGGCGATGTTTTCATTTATATTTCTCTAAATATTTATATAAAAATATACATAAAATGCAGAAATCTCTTTTCACAAAACATTTTTACAAAAAGTGCCACTTAATCAAATACAAAAAGTTTTTTTAAAACATTAAAAATCTATTTTCTTTATACACTCAAACTTTAGACTCATGTCCTAGTCCACGCTTTACGAATTCTATTCCATGATTCACTCAGAACTGCAGCAAGTAAGATGAAAGACACCAGTATCAAGCCTTTGGCAAGGCACTGAGAGTATGGTTCTCCTGGGCAAAGAGAGAGAGGAGTTAGTAAGTTTGATAAGAAGAAGAAAAGCATGACACAAAGATCCCTTTTGTGTTTTTAAATAGGTTTCGAAATTCAGCAAAGCTAGAGACTACATTTCAATATGTGGCTAAAGGGGTGAAAATCAAATAGCAATTTACAACTTTCGGTTCCAAGCCTGCACTGAGAATAGGACAGGCAGTCTTTTGTGCCCACATTCTCTCTTTTCAATGTGCAATCCTGCCCTCATTCAAGTATCTCAGTTTCTATTTGATGCTACAGGAGGAAATATCCCCACCCCACCCCAAAGAATACTTTTCCTCCTCCTGAAATATCAAAGTTGTCTGCAGCTGGAGGGGTTATTTCAGGCATCAGTGGCCTCTGGTTGCTCCCAGACCCAGTCTCTACTTTTGCACATTAGAAGGGTTTTTCTGTGCAGCTGGTTGGGGCGTGGCAAGTTCTGCAATGGTGCAGGGGGCTGGACCGGGTGACCCTTGAGGTCCCCTTCTGGCTCTGGGACTATGACATTAGTGGGTGATGATTACACTCTCAGTGTAGGAATGGAGACTAACAGTACTTTCCAAGCATCAGCTATTTAATCCACACAGCCTGCCTGTGAGATACAATCCTACTTATCTTTCACAGGTGGAAAAAACCAACAAAAGTTAACTGGCTTAATGCAAGGACAGCGCTAGGGTTAGAACTCAGGCATTTGTGACAAGTCTCTGAGCAAGGGTTGCACAACAATGACATTCTGCTCCTCTTCGCTCAGACACTACTGTGAGAAGCAGAGTACCGAACTTGACAGACCAATCAAGTAATCTCGTATAGCAGGTTACAGTAAACGTTTTCCTAAGTAAAGGTGTTTTTAGACAAGTGCCTCCCCACCTATTAGTCACCCACCCACCCATCATGCATGTTGCAGGGTTGCCTAGGGCATCAATGCAGCCCTGCAACATGCATGATGGTGGGTGATTGGTGGGGAGGCACTGGTTTAAAAACACCCTAAATTGGCCAAGACGAGAAGCAGAACTGAGGTACCATGAGTTAATCCCAGCCTCTAGAAGTGGTTGAAAAAAGCCTGCATTCCCTAAATAATTTGTTTTAAAACAAAAAATAAACTAAGGCACTCAACCAAGGGTTCTGTCTGGTAACTCTAGATTCTGCCACTGATCTGCTAGGAAAAATATTTTAAATCATGGACAGTAGAGAAAAAAAGAAACACAATTTAGTTTCCAGAAAATGAAAGCAGCTAAATCTCTGCTGCAAAATCTTGTGTCATCATTACGTGAGTTTATTAATGGTCTGAAGGAAATTAGAAAGCACACTGTACTCTTCTTAGAGCATACTATTTACCTGTGTAATAGCGGGTCAATGGATACAAAAGCTGTGGCCAGCAAACATCATTTCTGTTGCAGTCATATTCTGTATAATTAATCTCAAATCTGCAAAAGATTTTTTTAAATAAAAATCTAAAAGGTACAACTGCCCTAAACAAAACCATGCAAATGAAGAAAGATTAGAAAGCATGGGGGTGGTGTGCGGATCTCAGACATTTCTTCATTTTTTCCTCCCATAAGATAAAACAAAATGAGCACTAAAACCTCAAGGCCTCTTTTCAAAGCAGTATCTTCTATACTTTTAGTCATGACATGTTCTTTATTGTGATAATACAAGGATTTACACCAGCAAGATGAAATTTCTCAAGGGAGCACCATAGCTAAAAAGGAATGGGTTGAAACTGAGCAAAAGGAAGATTCAGGATGAATACAAGGAGAAACTTTCTAATAGTACAATACTGTTTAGTCTGTGAAATAGTCTCCTTTAAGCAAAGGGTGTCCCGTCTCTAGAGAAAACTATACCCGACAGACCAAAGTAACAGAGAGCAAACCATGGGGGGAAATCTTGCCTTGGCTAAAAGTGACACAGTAGGATATCTCCATTTCTGGGTGTTAACAAATGAGACCATAGGGCTGGTGGGTCCACGTTCATTCCATTCAGCCCTCACTCACATGTTTAACCTGCAGTCTAATAAATGGGCAGCCTCTGCATGTATTCCATCCCCAATCACGTGTGCATGACCAGCCTATTACACAGGCAGGCATTATTCCTCCCCACCAACCCCCTTCTCAGCATCCCACCCCGTCATTACTCACAGCGCCAGTGAACCATGGGAAGCAGCACCTGCCCCGGCGGTTTTCTTCTTCCGGGCTATTATGACTCCAAGAAGTGGTCCAGTGCCTGCTAGCCCCACCCACCCCCAATGGTTGACACCTGCCAGCACTTGGCGACTGTAAATGATGGGTTGCTATGCACATAACACTGAGTGGGAGCTACGTGTCCGGTGGCAGCAAACACCTAATAAACAGGTTACTGTCTCATTTGTTAACACACTTTATAATTCTTCAGTATAACTCCTTTGGTAGCAAGAGGGGAACATAATTATGAAATTGCTTGCATGTACCAGCAAGGTAAGAAACAAAACCCCTTACCACTTGAATAAGGCCCTTTTTGAGAGTGTTACATTTTATTACACATGTTGCAGGGCTGCAGGTATGCTCTATGGGTGCCCTGCAACATGTATAATAAAACATAACACCCATTTTATCGGCGTTAGAGTGTCTGTGTGAAAAGGGCCTAAATCGCAGGTCTATTAAATTAATGAAAAACACAATGCATGAAAATAAGGGTTGCAGGAGCTCACCCATGTAAGGTGTTGAATGCTTCCACCCTTGAGTTTTAATGTATTTGATTCCTCATGGAACAGGTTCTTAATTGATAATTTTGCAACTCAATGCACTCAACTATGCCTCATTCCTATTATTGTTTAAAGCAGGGATGGGGATTCTTTTTCTCCTTGCGGACACTTTTAAAATTAATAAAAGCTCCAAGGGCTGCACAGAAGCTGGGGGCAAGGATGCTTCAGGGGTGCACACAGGAAAGGAGCTTCCCGGCCATGGATCTTTCCCCTATCCTTGTGCGCAGGCCCGCCTCTCTGTTACCTTACCCTGAGCTCCGTCTTTCACTGCTTGGAGGTAGGAGCCAGTTCCAGTAGCAGAAGAGGGACCGGGCCACATTTGGCCCCCAGGTCCGAGGCTCTCCACCTCCGGTTTAAAGTACGGATGCCATTTTAGTACCAACCACCTTAAGCGCTCAGGAAAGCTCAAAAGCACGCTCACCTGGATCAACAAAAGGTACACTCTTAACTCCTTTGCATCTTGCTTCTCCCAAACTAGTAAGTCCATTTTCTACCAAATCAAAGCTACTGGTGTATTAGTACTGTGCTATTTTGATGCTTCAGGTACCCAGCATTGTTTCTTTAATGGAATCGGTTTAACACATTACCTTGTCATTGGAATGGGTGGTTGAGCTGGTATTTTAATAAACTGGACTGAAGCAGTGATAGGAAGAGAGCTGGATTTATTTTCACAGATAATGCCACACTGGAATTGCCAAGTCACTGTTGAAAAACTGAATGAGGAAAGAATTAACAGTCATCACTTGTTATTATGGAAAACATCAAGTGGCTGTCAAAACAGAGAAAGATTTTAATATTTGTAAGTCTTTGTTTTATCAATATTCTTGCATTGCGCTTACAAAATGTTACTAATTCCTATTAAAGTCAAAGCTAGGAAACATCATTCTCATGTTATCCAAGTAACATTTCCGTAAACTAGGAGTTTAGTAACAATATCCTCAACTTTAAAAATTGTTTTTTACCCACTAATCCCAAAGCACTTTATAAAAATTATATCATAACATTATCCGTCTCCACGAATCAAAAGAAATCCTGAAACACCACACTGTGGTTTTAACATGCAAAAGCTGTACTACACATTTATTTATTATTTAAATTTTGATCCCATCCCAGTCAACTAGAGAAACTTGACTATTTATAAAGTGACCCAGTTAATGTAAAGTAATTTATTTTAGCAACATACAGGATTTCCTTGTGTTGCTCATTACATAATATTAAAATTCTTTACAATTTAAATACATCTGGTTTACTTTTCACCATTGTTTTCCTCTTTGCACATCTCAGAGATAAAAGCAGATTAACCAGTCTTGCCTTCAGATAATGTTAGCACAAAAGGTAATGAGGCTGCATATTACAGAATGTGTCCACATAAATAAGAACACTAACTAGCAAGTCAAGGAAACCCACACACAATTTGTCAAAACTAAGTCTGAAACGAGATTTCACCAAAATGGGAAATCTCATCAAAATCCCGGTTCTTGATACTGACTGCGGTCGAATCCGGGAACATCTCAGTACTCAACAACGGCTCAAATGAGATTTAGATTCTCAATTTACCGATAATTTGCTTACTGGGATCCCATTTACTGACTTTCCACTCACTGTTTACAACATGTACCGTTCATTTACCACTTACTGCATTGGCGAGGGTACCATTTTATTTCCAGGTTTGTTGCTTCTGCATTTCTGAGCCAATCACTGCAAATAAGCCCACCCCTTAACCTCCACTCCAGTGCCTCCAAACAGAATTGTTGTTCTAGGTTGTTCCCTTTGCTTTGACCAATCTCCAACCGCATGCCAGACAAATCTGCAATCCAGTTAAGTGGAAAGTCAGTAACTCAGGACGGTATCTCATGGTATTGCAAGAATCAAGAAACCACATCGGTATCTGGAAATCAATCCCAATTCCTAATATGGAGAAATTACTTGCTAGTAAAAAAAAAAAATTCTGCTTGCTTCAGCCCTACTCAAAATGGCTACATTTCAGGTTGTATCAATGGGTCACAAATGTATTCTCCAAATCTTAAAGTGGTGCTAGTCCCATGGTTTGGTTGTACCTGATCTGTACTCCAAGGATCTCCTGCTGGGGAATCCCTTCTATTGCACCTACATCAGCAGTGATGATACGGATATTCAGCTGAGCAGGCACCTCCAAGCAGATACCTTTCAAATTGCGGTCACTTGTATTGGTGCTAGGACTAACTGTATCTAAGCCTAATAGGGAAAAAAATAAATTTTAAAAGTAACCACTATTAAAATGAAGTGGAGATACAGTTCTGCACTTTATTCCCCCACCACCTCAGAAATACAACATATTGTAATACATATTGAAAAGAGGTTCCCATGGGATACTGTGGCTATGATAATTTTGCAGTGACAAAATGAAGTCTAGCTATATAACATTAATACAAATGCTATGGTAGAATTAAAGTTTTACTAATTCTTTTAATATTTAGTCTTTATTTATATTCTAAACATGACTTGATTTCTCATCTTGAATACAACACACATGGTTTCAAAAAAAACCTTCTGCCATGGTTTCATGATGGAAACTGTTTTTATTTACTTATCTAAAACTTGTATCCCGCCTCTCCTGCCTAAAGGCAGCTCGGGGCGGTGACCACCACAAAAGATTTAACAATAAAATTTTAAAACAAATCATAAAATTCATCCTCCCTCCCAAACTCTACCCTCCACCCTACCCCTTGCCAAAAGCCTGGGGGAACAGCCAGGTCTTACACAAACGTCGAAATGACAGGAGGGTGGGGGCCAACCGAGCCTCCTCTGGGAGCGAATTCCACAGCACGGGGGCAGCCACCAAAAAAGATCTCAAATCAGTGGCCACCCATTGGGCTGGCATATTTTAAAATATGAATAGGGATTAAGCGACACTAGAAATTGCTGATGAATCCACAACTCACGTATTATTTCTACCCAGTCACTTGGAACACTGCCATTTGAGTTGCCTCTCTTTCCAACATGAGTCGTTTGCACCAACAAATTCAGTTTTTTATCAACATTCTCTCTGAAAAACAAAATTTGTTACAATGAAACCTCTAGTTCTGCCACCTCAGGCTGTGATCTCATTTAGAGCTTGTCAGTACTGGAAGGAAACAGTTCCATGAAAAACCACAGGTGCAGAAACAGACTTGGGTAACACATTACTAGTGCCAAGTCAGCAATACCCTTCCTTGTCAGCCAACAGTCAATTCTATGCCATTGTGCAACGACAGGGTGAAAACAGACGCAACGCTAACTCCACTTTAAGAAAAGTATTTCTTATGCATGTGGCAGGGCTGTATTGGTGCCCTAGGCAGGCCTGCAACATGCATAAGAAACGATAAAGCAGTGTGTTAAAGTGGAGTTAGCCTTAGGTCTGTTTTCACCCCATCTCCTCTGTCTCAAGTGCCATTATTCAGATCAGATGGAAAACAAGAATTCTAAACACCTATGACTGATAAACACTGAGCTGCCATAAGGCTGGAGGGAGCAGGGTAGTTTTAAAATAAATAAATAAATCCCCTCAGCCCATTACTAGCAGAGCCGACACGTGTAAAAGGTTTTGCACTCACAGGTAACACCTAACATTTGGGGTAGCTTATTGGGCATCTGATTTACTGACTACATGAAACACCGGGGTATTACTGTTACCAACCTTCTATTTAGCGACTCAATGTGACTTACTGGGTAACCATTTCCGTATCTGACAAGGTTCAATAAATTAATGCAAATGGACAGAAAAACAGTAAATTGGTAATTGGTAAAATGAAACAATGGTTAACTCAGTAATGGAAAAATCGGTAATGAATCTGGGTAACTTGTCAGGTACTAAGCAGGCACTGTTTATTGATTGATTGAAATGTCTGCCCCACCCTTCCCCTAAGGCTGAGGGTGGCTTACAGTACAAAACCACACAATAAAACATTAACAATGCCTTAAGAAACCCCCTCACTCCAAAACCCTTCCACTCCTATCCCCACCTGCCAAATGTTCTGTCAAAAAAGAAAGGTTATACAGTGCCTCCGGAACATGCTCAGTATGTTTAGTACCTGATGCACCCAAAATGATTTGGGTACCACAATTTTAATGGGTATACCCATTCTGTGGGTACTCATTTCAGTTCTGGTTACTGGTAGTCTGAAGTGCTGACGTTTTCATAGGATTAAGCAAAACATACATTTCAGCTATTCTTGCATTATTTAAGGGAGGGGGGGGAATTGATGTTGATCTAGAAATTCCAGAATCACATAGTTTTGCTGAAGCCGTTTCAAGACCAGAATGACCACTGTAATATCAATCTCTGTCTCCTCGGCCAAAACCCTTGTTCATCTCTCGCCTTGGTCATCTCTCGCCTTGACTGCAACCTCCTCCTTGCTGGCCTCCCCAGCTCTCACCTGTCCCCCCTTATCTCCATCCAAAACTCTGCTGCTAGGATCATCCACTCGGCCTGTCGCTTCGACCATGTGCAGCCTCTCCTCTCCTCACTTCACTGGCTCCCCCTTCCCGCACGCATCCTTCAAACTCCTGGTGTTCACTTACAAATCCCTTCACAACTTGGCTCCCCCTTACGTCTTAGCCCTAATCTCCTTATACACTCCTGCACGCACTCTCCGCTCCTCCTCTACCCCCTCCCTCGCTCTCCCTCGTCTCCCCTGCTCCCCTAACTGCCTTTCGTCCCTTCTCCCTCGCTGCCCCCCATGCCTGGAACTCTCTCCCTACCCACATCCACCTTGCCCCCTCCCTCCGCACCTTCACATCCCTCCTCAAAACCCACCTCTTCCTCGCCGCCTTTCCCAACGCCCGTTAGAGCGTTCCTCTCAATACTTACTGCCTGCCCTCCCCATTGACTCCTGCCTAACTGCAACCAAGCCAAGCACGTGCACCTGAGACTTCGCATCCGCTTGAATGTTATTGATCCCTTGTCTCTCCCTATGTCCCCTCTCGTCTTCCCCCTCCTTGTCTATTAGATTGTAAGCCATAGGCAGGGACCGCATCTATCTCATTGTTCTGTAAATTTATTATTTATTTATTTACATTTATTGGCCGCCCCCTCATGTCTACGGCATCCCAGGGCGGCTCACAGCAAGTAAAACAATAATAAAACTCATAAAAAACATCATCAAAGAAGAATTAAATAGTAATCCCCCCCAACATTTACTGTACACCCCTCAACCTCCCCAAATCCCCTCCACCCTCCGAAGGCCTGGGCGAACAGCCAGGTCTTACAGATTCGACGAAAAGCCACAGACCTGGAGCCAGGCGAGCTTCCTCCGGGAGGGAGTTCCAAAGTTCCGGCCCGGCCACCGAGAACGCCCTCTCCATTGTGGCCCCCCGTTTAACATGGGGGACCTCCAAGAAGGCGCCCCCAGCAGACCGCAGGGATTGCCCTGAAGCATGGAAGGCGAGGCGGTCCCCAAGGTATGAGGGGCCCAGACCGTATAGGGCTTTATAGATCAACACCAACACCTTGAATCTGACTCGGTACGCTATAGGCAGCCAGTGCAGAGTGCGGAGTACAGGTGTTATATGCTCCTGCCGCCTTGTCCCTGTAAGGAGACGGGCCGCCGCATTCTGCACCAGCTGCAGCCTCCAGACCAGAAACAAGGGAAGCCCCACGTAGAGCGCATTGCAGTAGTCTAGCCTTGAGGTGATGAAAGCGTGAATAAGAGTGGCCAGGTCAGGCCCAGAAATGTATGGGCACAGCCTCCGTACTAGATAGAGCTGGCGGAACATGGCTTTAGCCACCGCCTCCACCTACCGATCTAGACAGAGACCCGGATCCAAAACCACCCCCAGACTCCAAACCTGTTGGGCTACGGGAGGGCAGACCCTCCCCCTACCAGAGGAGCCGGCACCTCCCTCGCCCTACCCACCACCATCACCTCTGTCTTATCAGGATTGAGCTTCAGTCTGCTCTGCTGCATCCAATCCACCACGGACTCCAAACATTGGGAAAGCAATGAGACAGCAGGGCCTGGGCCAGTTGAAAACGAGAGGTACAGCTGAGTATCAGCAGCATATTGGTGACATCACACCCCGAACCCTCTCACGATCTACCCCGGGGCTACATATACACATTAAACAAAAACGGAGACACAATCGAACCCTGTGGAACGCCGCAGGTCAAAGCCCAGGAGCTCGATGTTTCAGCTCCCAGCACCACCCACTGGCTTCTCCCTGAGAGGAATGAGCGGAACCACCCAAGGACAGTCCCATCCAGACCCCACCAGGTCTCGCAGCCGTCTCAGCAGCAGTCCATGGTCCACGGTATCAAAAGCGGCCGAGAGATCTAACAGGATCAAGAATGTAGAACATCCTGCATCCATCTCCTGGCGGAGATTGTCCACCAAAGCCACCATCGCCGTCTCAGTACCATAGCCAGGGTACCCAGACTGAAAAGGATTAAGGAAACCGATACAATCCAGATGCGCCTGGAGCTGCAGAGCCACTGCCCATTCAATAACCTTCCCTAAAAAGGGAAGATTAGAGACAGGACGGTAACTAGCAAGTGCGTCCAACATCCAGCAAAGGCTTCTTCAGCAGAGGACACACCACAACCTCCTTGAGACTGGGCGACAACGTCCCCTGCCGAAGGGACACGTTCACTACCCTCGCCAGAACCGACCCCAATGTCTCCCTGGAGGCTTTCACCAACCAGGATGGGCACGGATCTAATTCACAACTTGTGACTCTAACAGACCCCAAGACATCCACCGCATCGGCCGGCGTCACTTCCTGAAACTCCTCCCAGAAAGATTGACCAGACAGTGCCTCCATAACCTCACACTCCTCACCTACTGCATCCAACCCGGTGTAAAAATTACTCGGGATCTGAGCGATCTTGTCTGCAAAGTAGATGGCAAACTCCTCACAGTCGGCCTGGGACAAGTCCCCATCCAGGCGGAGGGAGGCCAGACTGACCAGCCCCCACACCACCCGGAACAGCTCCACTGGATGCGACTTTGCAGACACTATGAGGGCAGCAAAGAATTCCTTCTTTGCTGTCCTCACAGCCTCAACATATGACCACAAATGGGTCCTATGGAGAAATCGGTCAGATTCAGAGCGAGTCCGATGCCAGCGTCACTCTAGTCTCCTGCCTACCCGCTTCATACACCGCAGCCCCTCAGTACACGGAGGCGAGATGGAGGCAGGGGACATCTCGGAGCCACCCTGTCGATCACCTCCCCCAGCAAGGTGTTCCAATGCTGGACCAGCACATCGACAGAGTGGCTGTCCAAGTCCAGGGTTAACTCCCTCAGAGCTTCCTGGAACCGCTGCGGTTATATCAGCCTCCAAGGGCAGACCAACCTAACTGGTCCATTCCCCTTCTGGAAGGGGTGCGCTGAGAGGCTGGCCTGCAGGAGATAATGATCCGTCCATGACAAGGGCGTAGATCTCACATCCCCCACTAACAGATCACCCGCCTCAAGGCCAGAACAGAAGACCAGGTCAAGGATATGTCCCCCCACATGAGTTGGGCAGTTGACCACTTGGGACAAGTCCATGGTTGCCATAAACTCCCGCTCCGCTCCTACAAGACTGACATCGACATGAGCGTTGAAGTCCCAAGGACCACAGTCCTGGGGGAGTTCAACACTACCTCCGAGGCCAGCTCTGCTAGAGCGGCAAGGGATGCTGCCGGATAGGAAGGGTGCACAGCTGGCGCTATACAACTACTACTACTACTAATAATAATAATTGAAGTAGACACATAGAATTATAAAGTTGGAATGTATTTCAGAGGTCATCTAGTCCACCCCGATACAGGAAATCTGCTGTTCTAGCATCCCCAACAGATGGCTGTCCAGCCTCTGTTTGAAAACTTCCAGTAAAGGAGAGCCCACCACCTCCCCTGGCAATTTGTTTCCATTGTTGAACAGCTCTTACCGTTAGGACATTTTTCCTAATGTTTAACCAAATCTACTTTTCTGTAATTTGGGGTAAAATGTATTTGTAATGCAAAATGTAAATGTAAAATCTGTAATTTACTTATGAGTAAAATGGCTTCTTCTTTTGAAATCTAATGTTACTAGAGTTACATATTCATAATTTCAAATGACCCACCAAATGTATGCCAAAAAAGGCCCTCACCTCAGTTGATTGCAGTCTTCATCGACACCAACTTCTAACACACATCCAGAAAAGGCGTTTAGTCCAAACAAAACTGGTGTGAAAGTTGCCTGTGTACACAGGCCTCTGCCAACTATGGAACAAAAATATCCACTTGTGTTCTTCATATCACTTTTTTCAATCTCCTGCTTGCAATTTTACACAAAATTATTTTTATTGGAAATACTAAAGCAAACAAAAACTGTATTGTTCAAATACAGCTAAATCCTCTTCATCTTAAATCTCTATAACAAACAACATTGTTAAAACACACTTGGCTGTCCCACATAATGGCTTCTCACTGACAGGAGCAATGGTTCAGCTCCATACCTGGCAACAAAGGTTTAAAAGCTGTTAGCATGGGTAAGATCCAGGAAGCAGCAGGTATGTTCACCTGCGCGTTGTATGGATAGGTTTTCCAGTATTCGAAGTAAAAACCCTTTCAAATAGAAGCAGTTGGGGGAATTGTCCAGGAGACAATTATGGTTTTGGAGGTTGAGGCGCAACAAGGCAGGCAAGGTCCAATTTTATACACAAAATCTGGATCTTTGTATAATAAACTGTAACTGCAGTCAACGCTGGATGAGCATATCAGAATAACCTGGAAAGGCCTGCAATACATCTGAACCAGCCTACGTGTTTTCTTTATGCTGCGGTTTTAAGCACAATGTCACATAACAAAATGGAGTACCTGGCTGCCAAAGATTCAGAGTGGAAACGGCACCAGAAGAACTCACATTTGCAGCTCTGACAGGCCTGCCAACATGATAACCTGGAGCACACAAAGAGGAATGTATGTAAAAAATTAATAAGATCAGCAGAGTCATCATTGCTATTAACTCTATAAATGATTCATCTTTCCTGCTATCCAAGGCTCCCTAATGATAAAGGGCATGCTCTGACAACATAGGGTTACCATACCTCTCCCTTAAAGAGGACGTTTATGAAAAATACATGTTGCAGGGCTGCACTGAAACCAATGCAGTCCCCCACTATGTATTTTTCATAAGCGTCCTCTTTTAAAGGGGAGGTATGGTAACCCTAGACAAACTTTAACATAGTTACACCTTAAACAATGTACACTTTCAAATTGTTCATACGTCAAGCGCACTAAACTGAGGTTATTCCGGAGTAGAAAGCAAAGTATGTACTTGGGAGAAATTAGGTGTCCATACTCCACTTCTCTTTATACAATTATGTATCTGAACAAGGAAGCATCAAGGGTCTGGTCTCATCGTGTGCTCTGTTGTGGCATGGCCAATATGGGGGAAATACATCGGTTTGGAGCTGCAGCAAGAACATTACTGAAGCGGTTGCACTGGTTTCTCTCGGTTCATCAGAATGTGCCTAAAGACGTAACATTGCTTTGAGCAGCGCACAGGAATGAAAGCCGGCAACTCCTCCATTGTAATTCCACCGGTGTCTAGTCCATCTATGAGCCAAAGCAAGTCACAGGAGTGTTGGAAAGAGTGTTACGACCCAATCCAAGGTGCACCCAGCACATACCATGCACAGAACACACACACGTTCTGCACTTGCTGCATGCACACGCCATGGATTGGCCCCTTAGTGCTTTACAACATGAAGATGTATCACACCCAGCAGCTGACCAGTATTAGGATTCAAGATCTTTTCATATTGGTTATACTGCTGTCTTGGCCAGGTCTTGAGACATGGAAAGTGCTGGCTGGCAGATGAGGTGCTTATTTTCCCTTCTATAGAGAACTTTTAATTATGCAGGACAGTCAGACTTGAATTGGAGGAAAGCATATTAAATTGCAATAAATATTAGAGACCAAATGCTTCCTTGTTCTAATTTGATACAGCAGCAAGGAGAGAAGCAGAACAATCAAAGCTTTCTTCTTCCTGCAGCAAGGGATTGTAATTTAGAAAACACTTTTAAAAAAACCTCACACTAGTCAGTGCATTACAATACTGATTATGCAAATTAGAAAGCATTTGGGGTAAGGTTGCATGGAGAATGTCACCCCCTCAAATGAGGAGGGGCATGGGGTGGTAGTTAATTGTATTATTGTTTAGATTATGATGTACTGTGGATACAAAGTGGGTTTATGGGTTGGTTGTCCTGTGGAGTTAATGTGATCTATTTGTATGTGTTTTGATTGGTTGTTGTAAGTTGCCCTGAGCCTTCTGAAAAGGGCAGGATATAAATTCATCATCATATAGACCCTAACATTTTACTTCTGTACTGCTTGATGCAGCTTTTCAGCATCAGCAAACGTAGCAATGACAGGAAAGAACACCACCTATGAACACTGATGGGGGTCGGGGGAAAGGAAACAAGAGGGAGAAAAACTAGGGATTACTAATATTATGACTCAAGAAAAGCTGTTTGTCTCATAAGCCGAAAGAACTTATTTAGTACAAAGCAGGAATTTTACCTGGGTTCCCAGATAGCTCTGCTGCACTGGTACTGTTTAAGCTTACAAAGTTTACTGTGAATCTCTGCGTTAGTATTTCTAGTAAAAGGGAGAAGAAAGCCTGTAAATAGTTTTGTTACCAAGATGTATGTTACAATCATTGTTACAAATTGCTTTTTTTAGCCCCCCACATCATCATGAAAACGTATCTAGCACAAACTTCCATCAAACAGTGGCTCTTTGGATTCTTACTGCCTTACTTTGGGATTATGCCTGTTCACATAAATCCTTTTGGATTGTGGATTAACACTTTCTATGAAGGTTCTCAAACTCCAAAAATAGAGGCCACTCACATGGGCATCTTGTGGAATAAATGTTATTCAGTATAGTAATCAACTGCCAACTAATATATTAAAACTCATTGATGCTCCAAATATGGCTATTAGCCACACTAACTTGCTCTTTGAAGCCCAAGTAAAAATTCCATTTCAAATCACACGTTGTAACAAGCAAGCACATACCACAAAGCTTCTAGGCTAAGAAAAAACTAATTGAGTCATTTTGAAGAAATGTTACAGTACCTCCAAGACATAACTTCCCAAGGAGGACTGTGACATGCACTTCTCTTATTGCTTCATGTTTCCATATGAATGTGTAATATTCTGCAAAGGTCACATTTTGGCATGAGGTTCCAGTAGGTGAACTAGCTCCTGAAGATTAAAGAATAACTCATGTGTTACTCATAGTATTTTTGCTAAAATTAATAAAAGGTGAAGTTTTTGTGATTTAATGAAGCGCAAATATAGAAAGACAACTTTTAGCAGAATTCTGGACTAAGACTTTATTTCAACTTTTCTAGAAGTTAATGCTCAAGTAGCATAACTTCAGTCAGCATCATGAATTCATGGTAAAAAAATGTAATGTAAGAAATGTGTGGGTTTTTATTTCCATATCTATTTAACAAGCTGTAACCTGCCCTGTGCTCCTGGAGTAGGACAGGATATAAATCCAATAAATAAATGGCAGGTTTCCAGAATAAAGTAGGTTTAATATATTGCTTTTCTAAGTTATCAAAATGGTCTCTGCTGTATGGACCTGCCACAAGAAAGCACAGCGCTATTGGCTGTGGAATGCATTTAAGATGGATACATCTGCAAAGTGCAGCTTACCTGTTCTGGCCGAGTGCAGACTTTAAATACAGCCAAAGGCCTTATGTTCCTATTTACTACACACTTGCTGTTAAAGAAACCAGGTGCCTAATCCAACTCCCACTGAAGTCTATGGGAAATGGATTAGAACCCAGCAGAAGCATCACTTTGTCATTTTTCTTAACACAGCAAATCAGACAAGAGCAAGTATTTGTAAGAAGTGTCTCAGGTAAACATCCCAGACCCAATCCATTATTTCCCTGTTTCTAAGGAAACGTAGCATAAGAATACACATCTAGAATTTAAAAAGTGTACCTGGAACAGCAATGAAGCCTGGTGCATCAGTTACATTCTCATAGATCACGTTTTGTGAAATGTCAGCTAGAACGAAAACAGTAAAGGCAATAACTTTTTTTTTTTAATTTCCCAAAAGGCTCAAGGCAGCTCCCAATCCACACAACGAACATTAAAATACATACAATAAAAACACCCTCCCCTCAAACCCCCATCCTCCCCCACAACCCTGCCCAAAACCCACCTATCTCTGCCTGCCAAATACTTTTCCAAATAAAAAAAGTTATGCACCACCTCTAAAAACGTAGCCAGGCTCAAGCGAACCTCCTGGGGAAGGAAGTTCCACAACATGGGGGCAGCAACCGAGAACGCCCCCCCTGCACACCACCATCCCACAGACAAGGGTAAGAGATGGAACTCGCAAGTAAGAGACACATCCATAACAGACTCTTTTCTCCTTGCAGGCAGAACTTTTGTTAATACTATGAAAAGGTAGTTTGTTTTTTAAAAAGATATTGCAGATGGACCGATGCTGTAAATAGGTCCATTCTGATATTGTATGTCGGCAAGGATGCAAAACGAAAAACAATAAAAATAGTTACCAAAAAAAATTAAAAATTATATTGCTAAACAACAGTTCTTCGTAAGATTAGTCAAATGATAAACCACACAAGGTTCCTCTTTAATTGCAAAAAAAACCCAACAACCACTTTTCCTATGGTTATGACAGCAAAATGAGCCATTTCAACTCTGTCACTTTATTAAAGATCCCCAAGTATCAGACCAGCTCTATTTTGATACACAAGCACAACTGAATGATAAAATTAGACTCCAACGCTTTTAAAGACTTTCACTGTAGGAAAGTATGCTCTTTACAGCTCTACAGTGCTAGTTGTGCCCTTGTCTACAGTGCTAGTTGTGCCACTACCTCCTCCGGGCTGGGCTCTTGGAGTACGTTTGCCCCGAGAAAGGTGCAGAACCAGTTCGGTTGGTTCGTCCCCGGAGACTTATGGAACCAGAAAGGTTCCGGAATGCTCTTGGGGAAATACCCCCCAATCTTGAAGGCCGTTCACTCGATGACCTTGTAGTTTTTTGGAATACCATGCTGACTGAGACCATCCATCGAACAGCTCCCAGGCGTCCGCTTCCCGAACGCCAACAATGCACGTCCTCCTGGTTTACAGAGGACTTGCGATGGATGAAGCAGGAGGAACGTTGGTTGGAGAGACAGTGGCGCCGTACTCATGCTGAAGCTGACCAATTGCGGCATCGAGTCAGTTTAAGAACCTATGCGGTGGCTGTGCGGACAGCAAAGATGTTCTTTGCTGTCCTCATAGCATCCGCGAAGTCACGTCCAGCTGAGCTTTTCTGGGTGGTGCAGAGGCTGGTCAGTCCAGCCTCTCTGCCTGGAACTGGAGTCTTCCAGTGCTTACTGTGACATGTTTGTCGACTTTTTTGTGCACTAGCTGCAACTTCCAGGCCAGCGTCAAGGGAAGTCCCACGCAGAGCACGTTATAGTAGTCCAGCCTCGAGGTGATGAAGGCATGGATCAAAGTGGCCAGGTCGGGTCTGGAGATATACGGGCGCAGCCAGTCAGCCAGCTATCGGCCAGTCTCTAACCTTCCCTTTTTAGGGAAGGTTATTAAACGGGGGTTGCCCGGCAGCTTCAGGGGCATCTGAAATGGATCAGTTTTCTTGATCCTTCACAGTCCGGCTTTCATCCTGGGTTTGGCAAGGAGACTGCAACTCTGGCTTTGGTCAATGACCTGCGCCGTGAGATGGATCAGGATAGATCGTCTCTTTAGATCTTATTAGAATCTGTTGTCAGCGTTTGATACCCTTGACCACGAGATGTTGGTGGCTCGCCTGCGGGACCAGACGGGGGTGGGCGGAATTGTTCTTGAATGTTTCTGCTCTTTCCTGGCCAGAAGAATTAAGCAGGTGGTGCTCGGGGGGTGTTCATCATCTCCTCAGGACCTCACGGGTGGAGCCCCGCAGGGGTCTCTTCTGTCCCACCTCCTGTTCAACGTGTATGTGCAGACTCTGGGCGAGGTCGTGAGAGGGGTCGGCGTACAATGTCATCAGTATGCTGACGATACACAGCTTTACCTCTCTTTTTCAGCAGACCCAGGCCCAGCAGTCTCCGTGCTGACCCAGTGTTTGGCGGCTGTGGGGGACCGGATGAGGGCGAGTTGTCTGAAGCTGAATCCTGAAAAGACGGAGGTGATGTTGGGGGTAGGGCTGGAGGAGTGGTGGCCCCCGTCATTGATGGGGTTTGCCCGCCCCTAGTCACTCAGGTCCGTAGCTTTTCGATTCATAGCTTCGCCTGAATTCCGAGGAGCGCCTTTCGCCAGTTACATCTGGTACAATGGCCATCATCATCCATGCCTTCATCACCTCTAGAGTGGACTACTGTAACGCACTCTACGTGGGGCTACCCTTGGTGATGGTCCAGAGACTGCAGCTGGTGCAGAATGTGGCGGCCTGTCTTCTTACAGGGACGGGTCGTCGTGAGCACATTACACCAGTGCTCCATTCTCTGCACTGGCTGCCTATTGTCTTCTGGGCCCAATTCAAGGTGTTGATGTTGACCTATAAAGCCCTAAATGGCTTGGGTCCTACTTACCTGCGGGACCGCCTCATGCCCCGGCCCGTGGTACGACTCCTGCAGTCGGCCAGGGAACCCGACTCTAGGTCCCCCAGGTGGTGACGATGGGGAGGACGTTCTCGGTGGCCACTCCTAGGCTGTGAAATTCCCTCCCAACTAAGGCCAGCCTAGCCCCAGACCTCCCTTCTTTCCGAAGACAATGTAAGACCTGGCTGTTCCGCCAGGCCTTTGGGGAGCAAGACAGGTAGGGTGGGTTAGGGTTGGGGGGGGGAAGGAGTGCTTGGATTCAGTTCCGCTCTTTTAATGATTTTATAAGTTAAATAAGTTTTATGAGTTTATAATTGTTTTAAGCGTTATTTTAAATTGTTGAAATATGTTTTAAATATATTGTGAGCTACCCCAAGGTGCTATTGTGAGGAGTGAGTGAGATATAAATGTAGTTAAATAAATAATGATATTAACTCCTCCCACTGTCAACTATCTTCTGATTCACTTCTCTTCCTGTAACGTAATGTACTTTGTTCTGAAGGATTCCTGACAAGAACAGCCACCTCTGGCAAAAATAAGTATTTTATGGTGGTAAAAGCATGTCTCACTTGAACATTTTAACAGAACCCTTCCGAGCGGACTCCAGGACATAATGCCTACACAGCAAGGTAGAGAGGGGGGATATTCCTGCTGTGCCCTTGTCAGGCAAAGGCTGTACTTCGTGCAAGATGCAAAAAACAAACAGTGATATGGTAAAATTCAAGCCAATCATAAGACCACCCAAGCCTCATATCCCTTTCATCCTATATCTTGGCACCCTACAAAGAAAGCCCTGCATAAAAAGCAGTCAGAAAATAGTTACGTCGCAAGATGGAGGAACCTTCCCCAAGCATGTTAGCACAACCATCCGATACCAAAAAAAGAAATTCAAGACACTGCTTTGCCTAAGAGCTACACATCATCCGTCTTTGGACCGACTTTGGGATAAAGCAAGCAAAACGTACCTCCGGTACCACTTTCTATCGTCTCGTTATGAGGCAATCCTTCCTTGTACGTTGTTAAAGTAGTTACACACTTAACATCAAAATTCTGAAGGAATGCAACTGGGGCATTTCTCACACACTGCCCAGCCAAGGTTTGCTGCATGCAGTTCAACAGAAAAAAATATGGGAATGGAATTTATTCTAGCTCAACTGTTTATACAGTAAAGCACTTTTGACAAGAAGATACAGGCACAGTATAAACACATAGCAATGAAACAGCAAGACAAGCCATTATGCCAAATGAACTGCTTAGATAATAAAAGAAATTAAACAGATTCCACAGAAGCACAAATAAATGGAATAGTAAGTCTATAAACATGAAGTTATTACCTGAGGAATTATAAAATACTTTTGTTGTCCTGTCCTAATCGGTTCGCCTTGTTTGTAACCATTCAAAACTTTGTCTGGTACAGTTTGAAAGGGGGTCTTAAAGGAAGAAACTTTGGGTGAAGAGGAGCTGTAAATACATTTTAAAAAACCAACAGTTATTCTCTGTTAGTACATGCATCATTTGTTTCACTAGGCAAATATGAATAAAGCACTTTTAAATAAAAAGAGAGAGAGTTTGGAGAAGTCTTGCAAACGGGCATTGTTAAACTATGTATCTAGCTAGCATGTCTTTAGTGCCGTTCCACACACACACAGGACTCAATAATCCATCCATTGAAGTGAATGGCTCAGCTCCCATTGATTTTAATGGCAGAGGATTGCACCCTGTGTTTTGGAAAGGTTTTTGTTTTTGTTTTTAATACTTACATCGATCCATGATAGAAGTAACCAAGAAATGGGGTACTGTTAAGGGGAGACTGGACACACAAGAAGGGGAACCAGTCAGGAGCATTGTTCTTCGGCTGAACGGAGCACAACTGGTCAAAAGGTGGGTTTACATCACCACCAAACACTCCCATAAAACAAGATCTGCTGAATAACTGCTTCAACTCTGGTCTGCATTCCTTAAAAGAAAAAAAAAAGGCAGGGGGAAGGAGCATTATTCAACATCATCTTTGATCTTGCACCAAGGATGCTCTCTCGTGACAAGAACAAGTTTTCCTTCTTTTCAAATTTTACAGTAAAAAGACAATGAGAAACAGCATCTCTTGTGGAATTGCTAAACAATCCTAAATAGTGAAGTCCACTATTCATGTGTGTTTTAAATGCTGTCTCCAAAGACAGGTGCAGTAAAGACCAGTGAATAATATTTCAAGGACAAATTTCTCAGGTGTTTTAATGAATCTTCCCCTAAGGGCGCCAGGGAAAATCATCAAGGCAGGAACATAACCATGGCATCAGTACCAGGTCGCAGCAACAGCCGATGTCACAGGCCCCAGCTGTCAGGTTGCAAGGACAAGCGCCCAAGGGCTGGAACACTTGGTTCGGGATGACTGTAGCATTTTCTATAAACAGAAGAAAATTAGGTCAGAAATTTCACGTTTTAATTTGCACTGCCATCCCACTAATCAATTGCCCACCAAATTCAAGGTTTATTTGTTTACCCTGGGCCTAAATAAAGGGCTAGCGCAATATGTTTTTTAATATATATTCATTTATTTTATTTTTAAAGGCACCATGTCTAGAATGACAAATTTTAAGAAATATTAAGAAACGAGAAGTCAGCTGAAATGTAGATAGACGAGCACCTACCTGATAGATTTCCTGGAAAGGGATAGATGGCGTATATTTCAGCTTGAATCAGTAGACATGCCACCACCTTCTGATTTTGGCAAGCAGAAACCTGAAGAGTTTCAACAATGCAGAGCAACTCTCTGCAGCAATCTGTGGCGTTTGATGAACACAGCTGCAGATTTCTAGTCAAGAGTATGTTCACATTTGAATAATTCTGAAAAAGAGTCACAGTTTTAACAGCTGACTGTAAACTTATTAAGCAAGGCTTATGCATGTTCTACTGCAAATTTATGCAGGAAAAGCTTCCATGATCCTGGGTGTCTATGAAATACTGGTGTTGAGAATAATCTAGAAGTTTCAGTTACATAAAACCAGTATTTAAAATTTATATGGAGGTTTTCAAGTAAATGAGGCCTTATTAATAATAAATATATACAGATATTTGTTGGCATGCAAATGAGCTGTGTCGTCAAATCATATGCATGCCAAATGACATGCACAAATCAAAAACTAAACAAAAGAATTTTATTTGTTTGCTTTTTTACAGAATCCGAGCAGATGTTGGAAACCATCAAAGACCCTATTTAACTCCTAGATCTGAAGGATCACTGAGCAATGCAAATTCACCTCTGCCGTGAAACTTTATGCCCCTTCAAAATTTCCTGAACTCTTAATAAAAATTTTAAAAGCTGATCTTACATTGAAGTAGGACCTTTGATCTTAATATAGTATCTTTCAAAAGATCTCAAACCCCTTACAAAGCTACATACCAACCAAACCTTCAGCTGCTTCTCAAACAGGCAATCGAGTAGCCATATAAGAGCATCGCCAGTATCGGTTATTCCCATAAAGCAAGCAGCAAACTGGGAACTACCTTTCAATTACCCCACATTAACTGTTTATACACTAAAATTCAACTCCTTTAACACATTTAATCATGTACTTTTTATCTTATTACATTCACTTTCAAAGAAGAGAATCAAGAGTTTTACACACCGTTCCCTGGGTTACGTTCAAACTCCATTCACCGACTGTGTTACTCCCACGACAGTCTGCAGGTGGCAATATCCCTAAATGAGACAATGATACGTGCTGTTTTCAGTCTCACTCTCCTATACAGAACACAAAGGCAGACTCCAATCCTGCAATTGGAGGGACACCTGAATTCCACTGCAGGTAATAGGGCTCTATGCGCCGAGAACTGCAGGATCAAGGCCTCGTCGCGAGCAGAGGTTCCCTCTGCAAACCTGAGACTGATTTATAATCCTATGACCACAAACAGCAACGAAGACAGTCAAAGTATTCCAGATATCAACTGAGATTGGGACCCTACTCCCAACCCATGGTTTGGGAACCTCTGCTCCAGCCAGAGACCTCCTTTTTGTAGTAACTAATGAAGCACAAAAGACTAGAGGACTGAAACCCAACCCAAGACCAATGGGCCCAACTGGTCGGGCTACGGCCCAAGCACCTCAGGCTCAAAATGGGCTCCATTAGCTGCAGGAGGCCACATAGCCTCAAAAGCAGTGTGGCATCGCAATGCTCTCTAGGGAGCAAGGTCATGTTGAGAAAGGGGGGGGGGGGTTGGAACCCCTTACCCTCACATCTTTACCCCCCAACAGGGTGGAATGACATCACACACAGCTGCGAGGGCACCCAATCGGATCAGACGCAGGCATCAGGTCCGGGTCTGGCCCATCTTAATAATAATCTTTATTTTTATTCCTGGTCCAAGCAGGGCTCTATGACACTGTAAAAGGGGAACAGTCGCCTTCCAATGGACTTTAGGGGCACAAAACAAATCAAGGCTTCAACCGGTATTTTATCATGTGCAATAAAATCTGAAAAGACTAATGGTTTTAAGTCAGCTTACCTTTCTCAGCATCCGCCTGATTTACCACACTAAGCGACAAAGAAGCATTTGGACTCCCAACCAAACACACTCTGGCTGTAGGGCCAGACATGTGAATAAAAGAAGGATGAAAGGCTTTTTTAAAAAAAGAGAGAAAATATTATTCATATTTACAATACCTAATAACCTATCACTAAATTTTTTTACCTTGAAGTATAAATGACTTGATTTTTCTGTAATGTGTTCTTTTAAATTTCAAATATAATTTAAGAAAAAAACCCTTGTGGGACCTATGATAAAAACAAATCACAACAGAGTTTCTCACAGCTTCACCACATTTGAACTCATCCTAAAAAACCTCCATGTTTCATCTTCACCCAAAGTAAACATAAAAATGCTAGCAATTTCTATCTTCCCAATTTTAGCGCCTGCTTTGGTGGGTTTCCAAGACCCACCTGGCAGCCAAAGTTTTCCTTCCCTCCTACATTTTGTCAACTCTGACAATCTAGTTGAGAGACTCATGAATTCTAGAGGTTTCTAAAACCTGGAAATTGACAAGCCGTGATAAAGCTGTGAAAAACTCAGCTTTCATTTTAAATTAATGCAAGTTTCTGGCTCTCATAGCTGCAGAGAACAAGCTTGCAAATGTTGACTGCAGCAGGGGTAAGGTTGCCAACCATCAGTATATTTACTGACAGTCAAAGAAGCTGTTTTCACAAGGTTGCCAGGGTGTATATACATTTGAACGCACAAAACACCACCAGTAAAAATAAAAATACATCTCTAAGCCCAGAGTCCCCCCAATACACACAGGGCCTCTAAGCCCAGAGTGCCCCCCAATGCACACACTGCTGCTTGTGTGGGTCTCTGCCCCCCAATACACACACTGCTGCTTGTGTGGGTCTCTGCCCCCCAATGCACACAC
>QEPC01002388.1:10905302-10926739 GCA_003113815.1 Sphenodon punctatus | reverse complement strand
GGGGGTGGCGGGGGGGGGGGGGGGGGGGGGGAGGTGAGAATGTTCGGAGCCACCTCGAAGAACCTAGTTTAGAGCAGCAACCTTCTGAATGTTGCTGCTCTAAACCAGGTTCTTTGAGGTGGCTCCGAACATTCACCATGGCGTGCGCAGCCGCTTTTTTTTTTTCCCTCTGGGGCCGGCCGGGGGAGTCCTGGGCCAGGAAGGGCATTGCCCCTCCCTCCGTAGGCAGCCCACCGCCACTGGTAGCTCTTACTGTTCTTTTTATGACTAAGACTCCAATTCAGAAAACACTGAAGACTTGACTATACTTTTCTCTAGTTGGCCCTGCAGAACCAATACAGCTAAAAAAAAAGGAGCTGAATTCTACTCTCGTTTGTGCATAATTCTGGGTCCAAAATTTTGTTATTGGCAATGCATAAGCCACAAAGACCACCACTCAGTTCTAAGATCACAGAGCAACTTGGCACCATCCCTGTTTAAAACAAACTAAAGAGCTGCCCTTTTACTTGCTAATCTGGAGTCTGATACCAATCTAGAATCCCATGATGGCATTTGTTAAACGAGTGAAGAACTGCACTTTAAGCTTGACTCGCTAAAGCAGCATTTCTGAAGTTCATAGTAGATGAAATAAATCACTTAAAGATGTGCAGTATAGGTGAGAGTTTAGTTTGTGTAAACACCATTAACTAAGGAGGGTAAAAACTTTTGTATATTTTGAAATCACAGATGTCTGGTCCTTGGTTCTCAGCTGCTTTGCCCAGCAATATATGCCAGTATCCTCAAGGAAAAAAGCTGTTTGCAAGAAGTGAAAGCTACCTACCTATTCGCCAATCACACTGTGCCATCCACAAGCTTTAACGGGAACTCCGGTGGCGTGAATTCATCTTTGGCAACAATTAAAGTCAAAAGGATTTTTATGCAGTTTGTCCTCCGTTCCTACAACTCCTTGTAGTAGTTTGAGTCCTGGATGTAACCAAAGATGTTCTACTGAAAATGTGAATGAAGAATGGAATTTAGAAAACTAAAGGATACTCCTCCCCCCCCCCCCCCCAAGTAGTTCATTGTAGACACCTGTGCAAAAGTAATTCTAGCATAATCAGAATGGGCCTTTATTTCCCAACCTCTGTACTTTGAAAATGTACCTCAGTTGAGTCCAATCCTGTCAGTAAGAGTTCCTTGACAAGGAGAAAGAAAACTTGTAATAAAAGATTTAAATCTGTTATTTTGAAGCAAAGCTGCTATAACCAGTTTTGCCACCAAGTATCAAGTCATAGATTATAAGACTAGAAGAGGTCATTATGATGAACTACTTTGATCTCCTGCATGGTACATGGAAAAATGTGATATAAATTAAAATAAATGAAATATGACTTTGCTTTCTGCAGTATTTCCTGCTCCAATCTCAGCGACTCGTAGATAGCCTAAAGCATACGTTTTAGAATTATATCCACCAGGGCAGCCAAGAAGTAGATCCCAATCTACTGGCAGATCGCAAGCTTGTCTCCCCAGTAGATCACAGTGTGATGAGGGAGACCAGCCTCTCCCAGATCTTATCTGGAGAAGAACGAGGGGGAAAAATCAGCAACCCCCAAGTGAGTCTCTGGGGAGGCAATGGGCTCCAGTGAGCTCCTTAAGCGTGGGGGATAGGCTCTCTAAAGGGGAGTGCTCCTCGCCACTCCTGGAGCAAATTGCCAAGGGCGGGGGCAGCAGGAGGAGTCCTGAAAGATTGCAGAAGGTAGACTATTTCTGGAAGATAGTTCCATTAGCAGCTATTAGCCAGATAGGATTGGGGAACAAAACCCTTTACTGTCGGGAGCCTGGGGATGCCCCACAGGGAATGGATAGCATGGTGACCTGTTGGGTGCTTCTCCCAGGCCCCGTGACTGGCCACTGTCGGAAGTAGGATGCTGGGCTCGATGGATCATTGGTCTGACTCAGTATGGCACTTCTTATGTTCTAAAGTGGATCATGTGGACCATAAGTCTGGCCACCCCAATAGACAGTCTTGATTTAAAGGACTACAAGCGAGGAAGAATCCATAACATTCCTTGGTAAGTTTTCTAGCGCAATGACTATCGACTTGGCTAATACGACAGATTTAATTCTGCACTTCCATTTAGTAAACTTACTCACCAAGAACAATATGATCAAAATCCAGCATTATTTCAAATCTGAAGGGCATGACTCCCCTCCACAAAGATATATAAAAATAAAAAGTAGTCGTGTAGAATAGACGGTGCAAGTTATAGCCAACTGTTACTTACCTCCAACACTAGATATTGGGGAATGGGCACTCTAGAAATGCAGTAATAAGCTATAGTTAACTTTCAGAGCTAATTTGATTACGGTTGTCCCACTGTTTTGTTTACACCAGGAGCAGGGAACATTTACCTTCCTGTGGGCCATTTTGAAAATTAATCCATGCCCCAAGGCCCAGATAGGAGCTGGGGAGAGAGATGCTTAAAAGTCATGCTCAGGATGAGGAAAGAGAGGGTTCAGATCATGCCTCCCTAGCTCCCTCCCTTATCCCCGAGCGCATGTCATCATCTCCATTCCTTCCACAGAGCTCACTCTTTCAGGGCTTGAAGGCAGGGACTGGATCCGCAGGCCAGATCCAGGAATTGGAAATGGCCCAAATAAGAGCCAGCCACAGGGTAGATTTGGCCCCTGGGCTGTAGGTTTTTCACCTTCTGGACTTGTGGCTTTGCCACTAGTCTAGAATTACCATCACTCCTTACTGAAGTGTTTACCCTAAGAGCAATTAAACCAGATTAAGAGGTTGGCAAGAATGACTTTGGCCAGCCATTGTGGGGTAGGAAAACCTCCGCCCCTCTTTTTATCCTTTTTTCCAATGACCTGCAATGAGAATCCTGTGCTCAAAGCAAGTTCCCTCCCACACGCTGTTCTGAGAGGACGGGGTGTTGGTGTGACAAGGAGCTGATACAAGGTCCCCAACCTATAGATGAAGGAAGAAACAAAAGCCAATGGAGGGTGAAAAGGGAAGGCGACAGACCTTAGACACTTACATCACTGTCTGCTAGGCAGAAAGAAGTTCTCCTTCAGCTTAGGTCTATGGAGCTGAAGATTCACTCTTTTCTGTCTCCTCTGCCAAAACGCTCATTCATGCCCTAGTTATCTCACGCCTCAACTATTGTAACTTCCTCCTTGCTGGCCTTCCCCGCTCTCACCTTTCTTCCCTCATCTCTCTTCAAAACTCTGCTGCCAGGATCATCCATCTAGCCCGTCGCTTTGACCGTGTGCAGCCTCTCCTCTCCCCACTGGCTCCCCCTTCCTGAGTGTATTCTGCAAAAGCTCCTTGTCTGCACTTACGTAGCCCTTCACAACCTCGCTCCCCCCTGATCTCCCTCTGTCACATGAACTAGTGACTTTAGTTCTTTTATTATTCCTGAGGATAATATCTAAGGTAGGAACAGCCCCCGAGTCACCACTTTGATTATAAACAGACACACACGTGTGTAAAGTAAAACCTCAGCTTTATTAGTTTCAACAAACAAGTTATGCATCTAGCTATCTTTCCCACTCATACATACCTGCCTCCTGTTTGTATGGCCAGTACAAACAGAGGTGATGGGGAGAGCTGTGACTAGTCTTTAGTTGGTGGTGAAAAAGAGCTCCCCCAAATGGCTCTCTATTCACTAGGTTCTTATAGTTTGCAGATGGGCGTTGTCTCTTCGTGCTGCTGCTCGGCAGAGTTGAACTTCCCATTGGATAGGGTAAGAGGTTACCAGCACTTAACCCAAGGCGGGGGCTAGTCCTTACCACTGCCTCTGTATTTGATTCCAGCTACGTCCAGCTTACTGACAGCTTCCTTCTCTTTGCCCTCTGCCTTTGTGCTGAAGACAAGGTTCGTTGTTGGCTACATTTTTCTCTTATCTCCTAACTCCAGCTTGTTCTTTTAGCAGAAAACACGCTTAGTTCAGGAAAAGAAGTAAGAGTTCAGTCTGGCCTTGTTCATCTTCAGCCTTATACAGTTTAACTGTTACAGAGTACACTGTCTCGAACCCGTTCGAGCACTCCGCTCCTTTTCTATCCCCTCCCTCATCCTCCCACGCCTCCCTTGCTCCCCCAACCGCCTGAGGGAGTAGAAGCCCCACCTTGCCCTGTTTTGTGGGATGAATTTCAGAATGTGTTGCCCTCAGATGCGGGGGATGCTCTGAGGTCTGTTTGAGCCACTTATTGTGAATTAGACCCATGCCAGTCCTGGCTGGTCAAGGCCAGCCGGGAGACATTAGGGCCGTTGCTGGCGGGGATTGTCAACACCTCCCTGGGGGAGGGCAGGGTGCCGGACTGCCTTAAGGATCCATCCTGCCCTGGTATCTCAGGTTCGGAGTCTGGGGATGTTCCTGGACCCACAGCTCCGCCTGGATGCCCAGCTGGCAGCTGTGGCGAAAGGGACATTTCGCCAATTATATCTGGCGCGTCAGCTTCGGCCGTATGTCTCGGACTTCGACCTAGCCACGATCTTCCATGCTTTTATTATCTCGGGATTAGACTACTGTAATGCATTCTACGTGGGATTGCTCTTGGTGCTGGTTCAGAGGCTGCAGCTGGTGCAGAATGCGGTGGCCCGTCTCCTAACTGGGACGGGCCAATGCGAGCACATTACACCGGTGCTTCGCTCTCTGCACTGGCTGCCTATAGTCTTCTGGGCCCAATTCAAGGTGTTGGTGTTGACCTTTAAAGCTCTGAACAGCCTGGGCCCCACCTACCCACAGGACCGCCTCACCCTCCGGGTCCTGGATCAGCCCCTGTGGTCGGCCGGGGGCGCCCTCCTCAAGGTCCCCCGGGTTTCTCGGGTGTCGACCGTGCGGAGGGCGTTCTCTGTGGCCGCACCACGGTTGTGGAACTCCCTCCCATCGGCGGTCCGCCTGATTACCGACCTCCCCTCTTTCCGCAGACAATGTAAGACCTGGCTGTTCCGCCGTGCTTTTCCTGAGGGAGAGGGGGTGGGTGGGTTGGGTTAGAGTGGGGGGTATGTTGTTTTTATATTGTGTTTTAAATCCTATTATTGCTGTTTTAAATTGTTTTAATATGTTGTTAGCCGCCCCGAGATGCTTTTAGCAGGAGGGGGCGGCATGCAAATTTTATTATAAATAAATAAATAAAAAATTTAGATTAAATCACCCAAGAACTTCTCTTCTCAATTCAGCTGTAGAGAGGAGGTTAGTTGAGTGATTTGGTTTCTAGCTGAACAGGGTTCATTTCCATGCTTTGACAAGCTCTGGGCCGGGTGTGGCCATTTCTGTGGCAGGGATCTAGGCTTTTGGGGCAGGCTTGGGCCCCAACAATTCATTTTTATTTTTTTTACACATTAAGGACTGATAAAACCCTTTGGGAAAAGCAAGGAAGATCAAGTGACTGAAATACAAATAAATTTGTAACAAAACTAAGTTTTCAAAAGTCTTTGTCTTAGGAATTTTTTTTATATATATATAAAGTTACAAAAACAATATCAATAAAATGGCATTGTCAGCAGCAAACAGTAAAAGACTTGCATTTTCAATTGAACGGTTACAGAGTCCTGATGAAAATACCCGAGGTTTCTCATCATCTGTGCATCTGTAATAACACCAAGCCCATCTACAGTCCGTTTCCCCCCTATAGGCAGAAAACAAGGATTTCCACTGTACCTCAAATCAGCAGTTTAACGTCTAAATACAGGCTAAAAAACTAAATATGCTGATAGTATAAAAATGGAAGGCAGGAGGAAAAGGAGTTTTGACTTCTTGTTCCAACCAATGTTTGGAAAACTTAAAACCATGCAGCATACGGTTGCTTACAGAAGGTACAAAAAGATTTACAACATAATACATAGGTACATTATCTACCTCACTGCTGGCTAGGACACATGGTACTAAAACCTTGCAACTGTATCAGCTTCCCAGAGGGCAAAACTCTTCTCAGTCTCAAAATATAATCTTAAAAACAAATCAGCAAGTTTGCCTTTGTGGAACTTTAATTCAGCTGAAAAACAAAAAGGATTGTCACATTCAGACAAGGAAGTTTCTAGTCTGCATTTTATGTGGCAATAAAATTTTCAGGGGGAAAGTATCAAAGTGAGAAAAGAATAAAATACACCCACAGCAAGTGCAATTCCCACTATAAAAAGGGAATAATTTAGTGAAGTTTACGAGTTTTGATTATTAACCCTGTCGAAAAGCTTAGCTCTTTTTATGAAGAGCCTAATCCTGTTGCCATCTTAACACAGGCAGTACTCTCCATTCATTCAACAGAAGGGATGTAGAGACTGCAGAATAAGTCCTGGACACTAAGGTCACAGTCCTGCAAACACTTATGTCCACATGGCCCCAAGGATTTCAATATTTTCAGAAAGTGTCTTCAGGATCCGGGCCTATTTATACTCTCTCAAAGCATCCTAGGTCCTGTATTCCCACACCCAATTTGTAAGTATTCGTCACCATATACAGTTTCCAGTTCCTAACAGTCACATATAAGAGTTACGGCTTTAAAAATACAGTACAGGCTACATGTAGATGCAGCCATTGTGTACAACTTCTACAAGGTTCTGAAATGCGTATGGAAATGTACACAGCTAGCTAAGACACCTTTTCCATTCAGAACATCCTATAGGAAACCAACAACTTCCCAGCTTTATTCCTGGGTCACGGAATCACACGCAGGAGGTAACTTGCGTCTGCAACCAACGGCTTTACATAGCTAGTTTTAGCCTCTTTTTCTTGGCTTTCATGACAGGCGGCAGTGAAATCTTAAAAGCAGTCCTAAAAAAGAGAAGAAGAAGATACGCTTAGTCCACTTCTAATCAGTCTGTAAAAGGGGTGGGGAATCTCTGGCCCTGGGTCACATTCAGCTCACAGCGGTTTGTTTTTATTTGTTCCCTTTCCAATTCCCGAATCTGGCTCAGAGATCCAATCCCTACCCTTAAGCCCCAAGAGAGCAAGCTCAGGGAAAGAGAGCAGACAAGAGCATGCACGCAAAGACAGGAGACAGGTCCGCAGCACAGATCCAGGATCCGGACTGTCCCTTACCCTCCCGATCCATGATCCGGACCCTCCCTTACACTCCCTACCCTAAGTGCACCCCTTAAGCACCTCCACCCCCAACTCCTATCTGGCCCACAAAAGGACATGGTTCCCCCACTCTTGGTCTACAAAATGCAAATGTATGTATTTATTAATGAACCCCAAGAATACTTACTCGCATGTGGTGCAAATGGGACTGAAGTTGCAGAATACTGGGGAGGGGGGAGAAATAAAAAAATGAGTTAGCATCATTTAAACGGTTGCTTCAAGACCACTGAAATTTGTTAAATTCGGATAAGGTATTTCTAACTTACTTGACAGACACACAGAGCACACGTAGCCAATTTCAATGAGGTTCCTATGGCAGAAGCAAGCCGCTCGGTAGTCAACATGAATGGGAGGTGGGAGGATTAACTGGGACCTTTGCTCTTGATCAGGCAGAAATACCCACTGGAATAATAAAAGATTACGTTTAAGATTTGGAAGGGAGTTACTGTAAGGTAGCCCATGCTGTATTCTCAAACTGCAGCAGGCCCACTCCACAAGTGTTTGTGTTTCATACACAAAAACTGATAATCAACAATGGCTTCAGGAATTAACACTACTTTTTCACAAGTGTACAAAAAAAATACATATTTCAGGATTCTTAGGAGAGCATACAGCTACATACAGTACTTGAATTTTACATTTAAAATGTTGCTGTTTCTCTGCACTGTCAATAAGTTGTTTGCGAGGAAATTGCATCTGCATTAATATTTCAGTAAAAGTTTTGACCACCTTTTGACAAGAAAAGTACCCTTTCATTTCTAGACATAATACAATCAATAACACTTGAAAAAGATTTGTCCGTGTAGTAGTTGTGCCCTCAAGATAGCATCTACTAAAACAAACCCCAAACAGCTGAATCTCTGGGTGAGATCAGGATTCCTAACTCTCAACTACTCCAAGAGCCTGCTCACAGGGAGGTCAATGGGCATTGTTGAAAACAGCTTCAGTGGGAACAGGAGCAGGACTGCAGTGATGTCTAGAACTTACCAGCAAGTATTGCAAAAGGGATGGCATCTGTGGAAGTTTCAAGTATATACCTCCTGTAATGTCGCATGCCTGGAAGACAACACACCGTTAAGCACTCAGTAGAGAAGCAGTTTGTCTTCTGCAACAGTTTCATGTTGGCACAAAGCTGAAAGCTACAGAAAGTTTGCCCCTATTAGTTTAATTCCTTCTTTTTAATGTCTGGGGAAATTGAGAGGCCTGCCTGTACAGGTGAGCAAACCCCTCATCCTCTCCTAACATTCTCCTAGTTAGGAACGTGGAACGTTAGGAGTAAGCAAGAGTCAGGGACACTCCAATTCAACAACTACATCCTTAAACATGATTTTTTAAAGGGCTTTAAGTCAGAGGTTTCCAATCTATTTTTGGCCTCAATACTGCAATGTTTTCATGGCACACCTATGTTTACCCCATCAATATATATCAGAGGTGGGCAAATGACAGCTGGGGAGCCACATGTGGCTCTCAGGCACCTGTACTGTGGCTCTCGTCAGAAGTGGCTGCCTCAGGAGCAAGAGAAGCTGAGCAGCCATTTCTGCTGCTGGAGCCTCCTGGGAACCACAGGAGCAGCTGAGGGAAATGCCTTCACCACTGTTGCTGCTGCCCATACCTGCCAGATCACCTGGGAGCCAGAGCTTGGATGGAACGGCGAGGAGTTGGGAGGAAGCCCCGTCTCTGGGATTGGAGAAAGCCACAGTCAATGTAATAGGTCTTGTGGCTTTTGACAATAGGAAAATGTTGGTATGCAGTTCTTGGGCTTGGGAACTTTTCCCAACCCCGATATATAACATCACAAGCATCCACTCACACTGAATAGAAAACACTGATCATTATTAACAATCTATATAGCACTTTCGTTGTTCAAAATGCTTTATAATCCTTATCTAGTTCACCCTCAACAACCCTGACAGATGAATCTTCCCCCCATTTTATAGCTGGGGAATTCTGAGACGGCGCAACGTGGCCACCCAGTGAATTTATGGCTAAGAGGGGATTTGAACCTTTGCTTCCTCCACGAGGCTACACTGGCTCTCGCCGAAAACCCTTCTTGCATGCAACTGCTTCTTGCATACCCAGCTTTACCTCTCTTTTTCAGCCGACCCAGGCCCTGCCGTCTCGGTGCTATCTCAGTGTTTGGAGGTCGTGGCGAGTTGGTTATGGCAGAGCAGGCTGAAGCTCAATCCCGATAAGACGGAGGTGATGGTGGGAGGCCGAACGGGGGAGGCGTTACCCCCTCCGTGCCAAGCAGGTTCAGAGTCTGGGAGTGTTATTGGGTGCGGGCCTCCGTCTAGATCAGCAGGTGGATGCGGTAGCAAAGGTGGCTTTCCGCCAGCTGTATCTGGTGCGGAGGCTGCGCCCGTACATCTCCAGACCTGACCTACGTGGGGCTTCCCTTGACGCTGGCCCGGAGGCTGCAGCTAATGCAGAATGCAGCAGCCTGTCTCCTAACAGGGACGGGTCGACGAGAGCACATAACACTGGTGCTCCGTGCACCGCACTGGCTGCCGGTAACATGCTGAGCCAGATTCAAGGTATTGACTTTGATCTATAAAGGCCCTGTACGGCCTTGGACCTGGATACCTCAGGGACCGCCTCGCCCTCCGCGACTCAGGGCGGCCCCTTTGGTCCACCGGAGGCGCCTTCTTGGAGGTCCCCCGCGTAAGGCGGGGGGCTACAATGGAGAGGATGTTCTCAGTGGCTGGGCCACGGTTGTGGAACTCCCTCCCAGAGGAAGCACGGCAGGCCCTGAGTCTGTTGGCCTTCCGTCGGGCCTGTAAGACATGGCTGTTCTCCCAGGCCTTCGGAGGTGGGGAGGATGGGTTAAATTTTGGTGTGTGGGGGGGGGTGTTTTAAATTTGTTTTAACCATAATATTGGAATGTTATAGATTGTAATGTGGTTTTATATTATTGTAAATTGTTTTATTTTGTGTTGGAAGCTGCCCTGAGATGCCCGTAGGCATGCGAGGGCGGCATACAAGTGCAATGAAATAAATAAATAAAGTGAAGACAAAATGAAGTGGGTATTCATCGGACTCTCAAATTACACTTACCAGGTTAAAGGAATACTCTTTAATTTAGTATCCGTTACACCAATTACAAGGTGGCCTTGAAGGGACATGGGTTACTGAGCAACTAGAATCACCTACATTTTCAGGAAACACCTGACAGCCTGCCAAGGTGCACCAGCAAGCCGTGGGACATTGCTTGGGAATAGGGCTGCTGCTAGAACCGAAACGGGGATCCGATTTATTTATCTTATTCATTCAATTTCTACCCCACCCTTCCCACAAAGGCTCAAGGCGGCTCACAAAAATATAAAAACATACAACGTATCACACACAAAAAACGTTTAAGCTCCCTAACCACCACCCACCAAACCCTCTCCCCTAACCCCTGCACCCAGCCCGCCAAACGCCTGGCCATTTCCAAGAGACGAGCAGGCTCGGGCTTAGGCAGATCACCACTGGGAGAGTGTCCCATAATTGGAGCAGCCCCTGAGAATGCCCGTCTGCGTGCCCATGTTGTACAAACCTCACTGGCAGTTGGTACTTGCAAGAGTACGCCATCGGCCGACCTCAGAAGTCACAACAGAACATAAGGGAAGAGACGGTCCTTCAGATACCTGGGGCCCAAGCCATTTAGGGTTTGAAAAGGTCAAAACCAGCACCTTGAATTGTACCCAGAAAACTAGTAGCAGCCATTGCAGACTCCAGAGCAACGTGCTCCCGGTGACCCACCCCCAAAGGAGGTGGGCCTCCACGTTCTGCACCAACTGCAGCTTCAGAACAGTCATCAAGGGCAGATCAATTTAGCCTCGAGGTTACAAAGGCATGGATGACGGTCGCCAAATCAGTCTGATAGAAAAGGTAGCAGACTTCTCACCAGATAAGAACATAAGTGCCATACTGGGTCAGACCAATGGTCCATCCAGCCCAGCATCCTGTCTCCGACAGCTGCCAATCACGGTGGCTTGGGAGAAGCACCCAACAGGTCACAATGGGGGGATCCATTCCCTGTTGTTTTCCCCCAGCTCCCGTCATGTTCCCTGATCCTGTCTGGCTAATAGCTGCTAATGGACCTATCTTCCAGAAACTTGTCCAAACCTCTTTTAAACTCAGCTATAGTACTGGCCCTTACCACAGCCTCTGGCAGTAGATTCCACAACCCAATTATACGCTGAGTGAAAAAATATTTTCTTTTATTTGTTTTAAACTTGCCACCCATGAGTTTCATGGAGTGTCCCCTAGTTCTAGTACTAGCTGAGAGGGTAAATAACTGCTCCTTGTTTGTTAGTTCCACCCCACTCATGATTTTATAGACCTCTATCCTATCTCCTCTCAGTCGTCTCTTCTCCAAGCTGAAGAGCCCCAACCTACCAAGCCTCTCCTCATACGGGAGCCCTTCCACGCCCTTGATCATTTTTGTTGCCCTTCTCTTTACCTTTTCTAGTTCAGCTATGTCATTTTTGAGATGGGGGGACAAGAACTGCATACAATATTCGAGGTACGGTCGCACCATTGATTTGTATAGAGGCATTATGACCTCCTCAGTTTTATTCTCTATTCCCAGACGATGCTGGTGAAAAGCGCTCTGGACCACTGCTGCAACCTGACAATCCAGGCACAGCAGTCGATCCAAGAGCACCCCAAGGCTGCAGACCTGAGTGACCAAAGGAGGCTAGACATCATCAATAACGAGGGTTCCTATGCCCCCCAGGTCACACTGCTGGCCAATCATCATCTCGGTCTTGTCTGGATTCAGCTTCGATTGGCTCGCTCGCATCCAGTCCCCAATGGAAGACATGGCACCTGTTAGGCACCAGGGCCTGGGTCACATGAAAGAGAGAGATAGAGTTGGATGCCATCAGTGACTGATGGCACTTCACTCCAAATCTCCTAACACTTTCTCCATGGGTCCTGGCCAGTCACTGTCGGCTCATTTAGCACTCATGGGGAAGGGTCTGCGTCAGCCAGCAGGAGGCAGCACTGATCTTCTGTCGTAGGTATATCCGACGAGGGACCGCCCCCAGCCCTTTTTCTGCCTCTGACCAGGCAGGAGCGGAGCAAGCAGCGCAGCCACCTTTTTACAAAGCCCAGAGCCTCACCAAACCCTGCAAGAGGGGGAGAAAAGGAACTCCCCAACAGCCAACCTCCCAGCACCGTTCACTAGCCAACCGAACGGCTTCTTCTGCAGCCTCCTGCCTCCGGCGCAGGAATGGAGCACCAGTCTCCCCGACCCCGCACCCAGCTGTCTGCACCCACCACAAACCCCATCCAGGGGACAGTGGGAGATAACCCCAAGCATGGGGGGAAATTCCACAAGCGCCCATAATGGCGCCATCAAAGAACAGAGCGGCACAAAATAAGGACGTGCTGGTAAGTCCCCACGCGAAGAACCGGGAGCCAGAGAGGGAGGAGGAGGAGGAAGCCTCTGGGTCATTCCATACTGAACCCCAAATGGCAGCACTCCAAGTTTAAGTGCTGAAGAGCATGCTTTTATCCCTAGAAAGGCTAAACAACAGGCTTTCCACAGAAGACCGGGGCAGGCCCGAAGAAAAAGGGAAAGCAAAAAGAAGCAGAAAACGCTCCCCCTCCCGCAACCGCGCCTCTAAGAGCAGGTCCTGGACTCATCTGAATGAGAGTCTGAAAGGGAGTCTCCCCGTCCCCCAGGGTTCAAATAGACCTAGCCAGGGGCATAGATGCCCTGAGAAACAGCTCCCCTCCCCTCCCGAGATCAAGGTAATGGGGAGGGGAAAAGTGACCACCCTCAGTAAGACAGAGCTGAAAAGGAAGGTGCAGGGGAACCCCTAGAAGAGGGGCAGATCCCCAACAGTCCTACAGGGGAAAACAACAAGGACAAATTATTCTCCCAGGAGTTCAGGGAGCCCCTACTCCAATTTATTTAAAAGGTTTTGCATCCCAAGCAATTGGGAGACAAGGAACAGTCATCAGACTCATCTGATGAAGGCTCCGCCAGGGAATACCTTCCTAGATCCCCTAACTCAAACGAGGGGTTCTCTCCTAGATAAATCTGTCGAGAGACTAATCAGGGTGGAATGGGCACTCCCTGGCAAATCCGCCAGACTCCCCAGATCTTTAGACTCCATGTATGCTATGTCCAAGTCAAAGGCAGACATGTTCAAGGTTCCCAAGTGGACGCCGTATTTGACCCCAAGACTCTCATAGACCAAAATGGGAGTCTTGTGATCAAAGCTCAGGCAGCAGCAACTCTACTTGGGAACCATGGCAATCAGTCATTCATACGCTGGAGATCACCTCTGGAGATATTCCTGATGATGTTTTATAAAATCTGACTTTGTTTTCCCATCCTATCAATAATTGAGATGGAAAAACTTGTGCTGTGCCACATTACAATGGACTCATATTCTCTACCTAGAAAAAGAAAGCTATGGGTTGCCACTAAGTAATGAGAATTAACAGACATGATTTAGGACTTTATGCGCCAATAAAACGGAGAGGCAGGAAGACCATTGTTCACTGTCACGGAAGACATTTGGGTCGCGATCCATGAAACCACTTACACCATTTATAAGAAAATGAAGGCTTTTCCCTATAACCACTGGAGCAAGTTGGTTTTGTGCATTGCAGCCTTGTTTTTCATTTACTCAAGCCTATTTCTGAGGATGCAACTGTTCCCTTCTACAGTTTTGGAAGGTCGATATAAGGGAATCCCGTATAATCTGAGGCTCTGTAGTTATCAGAACAAAACTGAAGACCTTGAACACTATATTTTCCATTGCCCACACAGCGAGAGTTTGAGGTCTAAAATTATGATCCCATTATTGAAAGGGAAAGAACATTGGGATGCCAGTTGGAAATTACCTTACCTACTGACAAATTCAAATCTGAAAATAATAAGGGCTGTGGAAAAATTTGCTTGGCTGTCTGAAGTTGGTAGGAAAAATAGGCTAACCACGTGTGGATGAGGGGGGATTTGCAGTGCTGATATTGGACATTATTACTGGATTGAGGGGGCTTCCAAATGGGGTGTGAACTTGCTGTTATTTTGGATCGTGATTGATATAATTGTTTTCAGATATTTTCAGTAATGTATGAATACTGTAAGCCGCCCGGAGATGCCGTAGGCATGAGGGGGTGGCTAATAAATTTAATGAAATAAATAAATAAATAAATAAATATTCTGATTTATCCTACAAGACTTTATTAGGGTGGTTTTAAACAATTTAGATTGTGATTATGACCTAATTATTTGAATTTTGGTCGATGAGATCTTTTTTTTCTATGGACGTCATGGCCTATGGCCAGTGCATAATAAATTTTACTACTACTACTACTCCTCAAGCTTATTATCTCAAAACTGCAGAAAGTATTTTCAAATGCAAGCTATAAAAAATTTTTACTTCTAAATCCAAGAATCAATAAATAATCAAAACTATCTCTATCGTACCTGCTGCAAGAGCCCTGAATCACAGTCCAAAACACAGGCATCAATCAAAATATTCTGAAACCAAAAAGAAGAGGTTTATGGAAAATGGGAATGACATCAGGACAATACTTAGAATTTCACCACGGCATTACCAACCCAGGACCCCAATTCTTCAGAAATCCCACTGGCTGCTCACAAGGCCGTAAGTTCATCGTTTAGGCACATGCTTATAGAATCAAGGCCTAGATCTGTTTCAGCCATACAACTCTGGGTGCTTTCAGACATTACAGAATACGCACCCGTCAGCCCTGCGGGATTCTCTGAGTAGTAAATGACGTGCAGCTTCTGTCACGTGGGAAGGGGGAGGAAGTGCAGATCTTTGCTGGCAAACATGTGCAGCAGGCAGAGTAGACTTTCACTACTCTGCCTGCCACACGTTTGCCAGCAAAAATCAGCCCCCCCCCCCCCCGTGTCAGAAGCTGCACGTCATTTCTCTCTCAGAGAATCCCGCAGCGCCGACAGGTGCACATTCTGTAACGTCTGGAAGCGCCCATAGTCTATGCACATATAAACGGATTGTGAGGCTGTGAGCCCCAGGCATAAAAACAGGGGCTTTTCCTATAAACATAGACTATTATTATGGCTGGAGTGTCAAAGCTGAAGAAATTTCTGGTAAACAAAGAGAGCAAAATCTGTACTGGCCGTTGATACAGCAAATTTCCTCGAATCCAGAAGAGGATCCTGAACTGCTTCTTCTCCCCCCAACAAGATACAATGGGACCAAACACCCTTTAATTAGAAACACAAAATCGAGGCAAGGATTCTTTTTTTGTTGAAACTTTAAAACAACAGAATTCTCGTCACAAAACGTGGTGACGCATGGCCCTTGTCTGGTGCACTTTCCTGCAGGACTGGGGCTGCCCCAACTCCCCACCAGTCAGCTCCCCTCCCAGGAACAGACAATAGGCTTCAGTTGCAGATTCACCACCACTTGATTGCCTCCACCAGTGCCGATAGATTCGCAGTGGACAGCGTATCTAGTTCTTGAGGTGCCTCTGGCTTTCTGAGCCCCTTCCTTCGGGCCCCGGCTTGTACACTGGCTTCCCCAGGCCTTGGGCTAGGTAGCTCCTTGCCTCCCCTGTTCTTACTCCCTCAACTAGCACCTTCTCCCAGGACCTTCGCTTCAGGACCTTTGCCAGCATAGAGTGTAAAAGGAGCAAGCAGCAGCCAGCAGTCTGCACTCTCTGCCTGTCCAAACGTAACTAGGCTGGACCTCTCTCTATACATCCCAGCCAAGGGGCAGGGTCTCAGTAGCCTGCGGCTGGCCTTAAAGGGCCAGTGAGTGTCTCATAAAGTGATCAAATTCACCTGTTTCTGGGCTGCAAAGATGACATTCATGAAGTTCATATACTGCAACGCACTGTCTTCAGCAGCTTTTACGACCTAGGTAAAAGCATCCACATCCGTTTATCTACATAGCTTTACTACTGGATTTCAAAACTTGTTAAGAAAAACAGAATAGACAAGCTCTTACCAAAATTCTTGATTTAATTTCCTGGCTGGCTACAGATCAAAAATGAAAGAAAAAAAAAACACACACAACAAGAATTAGCTTTTCATAAGCACATTATACATCAGCCTCAAATGTTTTGCCCGTGTCATTCTGTAGCACTATCATAAACGTAATTTAAAGCAGATAAGTTAGAGAACATCTAATAGTTATATTGAGCAAACCATACACACACAAAAACAAGCAAGCAAAAAGGTGTTTTTTTTAAAAATCCACCAGATTGCATTCAGATTTATAGTGAACGTAGCAACTGCTGCTTCATTCTCAACTGGATAGGGAGCAGCAAAAAATATTGAATGCCTCCATCTCTAGTTTCTCAATTCAAATATGGACCAGATCACAACTTCTTGAAAGCCATCATTCTAGTAGCTTTTTGTTGGCCTCTGCAAAGTTGGCAACCCTAGACTTGGTTCCAAATGCACAGGGATCCCAATTGCATGGCGCTAGCTTTCTCCACTACTGCAGCCTTAGCAAAGGAAGCAAAGAACTAACGTTTAAAAAAAAACAAAAAAACAACTAGAATACATCCGTGGGTTTTTGTTTGTTTGTTTTAGACATATTGATGGGGGGGGGGGGNTGTATTTCTTCTGCAGACACAACATTTTGTTTGCCACTGCTACCATTGTACACCTTTTACCCACACTAAATTCAATACAAAATAATCCAGAAGGCCAAGCAGTAGCATTTATTTCACCGGCGTAACGACATAACCATTACAAATATCAAAACATTTGAAGATTTGCTTTATTTTGCAGAGATTCTTCCCCCCCCCAATCTAAGGCTGCATTCAAACGAGATGCTAAGTTGGCGAAAACCCTTCCCTCCCCTCCATCCCCCGCCATTTTTATCATCTGAAAAGATTAAGTTGCAGGATGGCACGGGTGAAAGAAGTATTGGGTCCCTTACATCTGGCCAGTACCCCTCCTTCCCCTTCCAGTCAGATTGGGATAAAGGCGGGGAGGCAGACTGGATCTGGCACGGGATACGGGGGCCCTTGTAAGAAGCAAAAGAAAATTTCCTCTGCAGCAAGTGACGACGTCTCTTCCCATCTGCTACGAGGCAGAAATCAGGCTGGAACTGGAAGGTTTAATAATCATGCTTACTCCTTAATGGGTGTCTTTCATAACACGGGAAGTGACTAGTCTGCCACACGCGTAACAGGTGCTGGAGCCGTGCAGCACTATGGGATTAATAACAGCAGCTGCGATAACTGACAGTGGGGAAGCAATGTATGGAAAGACAACTAGCCAAAATAGTAATCTCCCACAGGAAATTAAAAATGTGGGAGAAGAGTCTCATGAGAATGCAGCCCTAGGGTTTACCAACCTCTTTGTAACCAAGCCAAGCACACGCACTGGAGACTTCGCATTCGCTTGAATGTTTGTTTGTCTTCTCCCCTGTCTCTCCCACTGTCCCCTCTCCCTGTCTCCCCCCCCCCCTTTGTCTTTTACATTGTAAGCCACCGGCAGGGACCGCGTCTAATTCTATGTTCTGTACAGCACCAGGTCACACAACTGGCGCTATATAAATGTTTATAATAATAATAATAATATTTGGTTTTAAGACTCTGAAATGTTTTGCTAACCCTCTAAAATTCTAGCCTCTTCTCCCACATCCAGCTACATTTATTTATTTCAATGAAAATTAATAAACTCCAGTATATTACCCAGCTTCCCCTGGTGATCAGCTTGGACAGGTTTATGACAAATCTATAGTTCCAAGGCTGCCAGTCAAAAAAACACCCTCATTTCCCCCCATCTCCAATCTCAGATAAATATTCAAACAGCAGAAGAGACACAGTACCTTTGACCTCTTTATGCATCCTGTGAATATCTAAATTACTTGGGATTTAGGAATCAATATTTTAAGAGCACTTGGGGGTGGGGGGGGAGAGAGATCTATGCACCTTCCAAAGCTTGCTAAAGCAGAGAGGAAAGGAAATTTCAGCACAGAAAGGTTTTGACCATGATCCACACGCCACTTACTTGGGAGCAGCTCCCTACTCTGGAGTAAGTAGTCTGTGGATCACCAACACACACAACTTTACTTGCATTTCTGATCTGATGGTATCGCAGTCATAAATTACGGCAAAACTCTGGTTTAAATAAAACGGGTCCCTATAAATGTAGAAATAACAGTTCAGAAAGTATCTATTTTTTTCTTAAAGAGAAGATGATATTTAAGTAGGAGAAAATCCTGTTTTTAAAAGGATACAGCAAAGTGCTTTGGCAAGAGATCCTGCCAACAACGTCTCCGTCTGCTGGCCCTTGATGTCAGCTGCAAGGCAAAAATAAGTCACGGCAATGAGCTGAATACTCAAACCGTGAAAACGGGAAGGATTTCATTTTAGTTTGGTATTGAGCAATCATCATTACACAGGGCCATGTGAGTACAAATGTACTAACTTTTGGTGCATTACTCTTTTAGATAACCAAAACACACGTGTGGAAAAGAATGATTTTCAAGAGAAAAAGCAATGAAGCAGACTTTCCTGATATTTTGTCATAATTAAGCTTTAAAAAAAAGATCATTCTCCTCAAGCTTCATCCTGCCAGTACTTAAACTGTACTCATTTTAACTTTACTACTATAGGCAATCCCGCTGTTGTGAGCTGGGCTATTTAACAATCAAGCTAAGCACCTCAAAGTATTTGCAGGATCAAGGCATGCATCAAAGTACCTAATAACAGATATCAATTTTTAACCTTCAGTAAAACAGACTTGGCTCCCAAATGTTTTTACTTTTTTCTGATTTCCCTCCTGTTTAGGCAACTTTCTGGTGACAAGTCAAACAGAACTCTCTCCTGACCTTCAAATGCCTCCTGAAAACCTACCTCTTTCATCAGGTTCTACCTAGCTCCCTCATCCCCTAGCTTTCTCCCTGGCTTACTCAGAGTCCCCTCATCCCCTAAAACTAAGCTAAGAACGTGCACCTGCAAATTCTCAACTTCATGAATGTATTCCTGTGTCTCTCCCTCTTCCCACCCCACGTCTTGCCTAGACTGTAAGCCCTCTGGGGCAGGAACCTGTCTATAATTAACAATTGTACAGCACCAGATACGTTGCTGGCACTATATAAACAACTCAAACCAATTCAGGTGCTCTCTCAAATGCTGTACAATTCTCTTCGCCTACTAGGAAGTTCTGCTGCTATCATCATTTTTAAGGACACATGCCTTAACTACCTAAGCGAGCTCTTTTCACAGAAGATGTCAAAATAAGATTTGTCTACTTTGACAACGTTATAAAAGAGATGGGGGAAGCTAAGACACTAAATTAGCCAAGCTGGCAACATTCTTTATCAGAAAATCATCTTACTTTTCGTCATGAGGTCTTTAATCTCCTCTGCAACAATTTCATTTATTGTTGTTAACAATTCGTATTTCCCATCTTTGCTACCAGAAATATTAGATTCTACAAGGTTCCCGCTAGTGTCTGCAAAGAGATCGGCAAACGCCCAACGCTTTCCAGGATACAGGAAACGGCTGAAACAGAAAACATCAACATACTGTTTACCATTTGTTTTTAAATTATCAGACACAAATATATACACAAGGATGCAATTTCAGTTCAAATAATTGTAAGTGGAATTAGAATTGATTGAGGGGTGGGGTTTTATACGTATTGTGTGGGGAATGGAGTGTGGAGGGGTAAAACTTGGGTAGTGGGGGGGGTTGTGGGGGTTAACGGCCTCCCTCTGGTGGCAGGAGAGGGAGGTCGGGGGTGTGTGGAGGGGAACACCTGGTGTGAGCAGGGGTGACCTTCCAGGGGGTAGGGTTGCCCGCCAGTGGCAGAGGCGGGCGGGGTGGGTTTCCTCTCGCTGGCCTGTCGGGGCAGCCCATGGAGGGTGGGTGTCTAACGGGGTTCTCTGAGGATGGGAGGGCTTCCACAGCTACCGGGGCTGTTACGGGTCGGGGGAGATATCGTCCAAAGGGGAGGTGTGTTCCATCAATAGAGGAGGGAGCGGTGTCTTGTGCCCGTTCCCCTCTCAACCCCCCATGCAGGTAGGTTGAGGCCCAGGAGTGGGACGCCGACCTTGTGTGTATTACAGAGACCTGGCTGGACAATTAATCGGGTCCTATTTTGGCCGATCTTGTTCCAACTGGGTTCTCTGTGCAGCATCAGCCTTGGCTGGAGGGATGTAGCCATTGTTATCAAGGATGCATTGTCTTTTAGGAGGTATCCGGTGCAGGCTCCACCAGGTGTTGAGTGCCTCCATCTTGTGTTGGATTTGGCCGGGGACAGATTAGGGGTGCTGCTCGTCCCTACATGCTCTTGCTGATCTGGTGTCAGATGTGATCCTCCGGACCCCTAGATTAGTGGTCCTGGGGGATTTCAACATCCACACTGACACCAATCTTGGAGGAGCGAGGCATGAGTTCATGGCCTCCATGACAACCATAGGCCTGTCCCAAACCATCTGTGGCCCCACACGAGGAGGGACATACACTGGATTTGGTTTTCTGCACCGGCCTTGAGGTGGGGGGTCAGTTGGTAGAAGTCAGGGGGGTGGAGCCTTTGTCATGGTCTGACCATTATCTCCTTAAGGCATGCATCCTGGCGCATGTCAGTTCCCAATGGAGTGCAGGACCTATTAGATCGGTCCGCCCCCGGAGACTTATGGAACCGGATCAGTTCCGGAATGCTCTGGGGGAGTTTTCCCTGGACCCTGACACCCTCTCTGTCGATGATCTCATAGCCTTCTGGAACACCTTGTTGGCTGAGACCACTGACAGAGTGGCTTCCAGGCGTCCGCTGCCCTCCCGAGTCTCCCACAGGTCTCCTTGGTTTACTGAGGGCCAGCGGTGTTTGAAGTGAGAGAGAAGGCAGTTGGAGCGACGGTGGCGCCGGACTCACGACCAGTATGATTGATCGCAGCATAAGAGCAGTTTAAAGGCCTATGCTGTGGCGGTGCAGGCAGCAGAGAAGCAGTTCTTTGCTGCCCTTATTGCATCTGCAAAGTCACATCCAGCGGAGCTTTTCCGGGAGGTGAAAGGTTTGGTCAGTCCTGCCTGCCTCCACCTGGACCTGGAGCAATCCAGTGACCGCTGTGACCGGTTTATCGAGTACTTTGTAGATAAGATTGCTCGCATCCGCCACGATTTCGGTACCACAGTTATTGCAGAGGATCATCTTGGGGCTATGGATGCCCCATCCTGTCCTGTTTTGTGGGATCGGTTTCAGATGGTGTCGCCTGCCAATGTGGAGTCCTTGTTGGGATCTGTTCATGTCACCAGTTGCGAACAAGATCCTTGCCCATCCTGGCTAGTGAAAGCCAGCCAGGAGACATTACGGCCGTTGCTGGTTGGGGTGGTTAGTGCCTCCCTTCGGGAGGGCAGGGTGCCTGACTGCCTGAAGGAGGCTGTGGTTACCGTGCTGGGATTGGT
>QEPC01002388.1:10845664-10903410 GCA_003113815.1 Sphenodon punctatus | reverse complement strand
TTTCCCCCCCCCCCCCCGGTACCGACAGCATTGGCTGCCTATAAAGCACTGGGTCAAGTTCAAGGTGCTAGTTCTAACCTTTAAAGCCCTTCACGGCCTGAGCCCTGCTTATCTGCAGGACCGCCTCACTCCCCATGTGCCCGTGCGACCCCTGAGATCATCCGTGCGAGCATTTTGGAGGTTGCCTGGGTGAGGTGGGTGGCCACTAATGTTAGATCTTTTTTGGTGGCCCCCCTGTGCTGTGGAATTCGCTCCCGGAGGATGCTCCTGCTATTTCGGTGTTTATGTAAGACCTGGCTGTTCCGCCAGGGCTTTGGCGAGGGTGGGTTTCTTTTCCCTGCATTTGTGATTTTTAATTGTTTATATTGTTGTTTGCCGCCCCGGGAGGAGGAGCGGGATAAAAAATGTATATAAAATAAAAAAATAAAATAAGAACAATCATCTAATTCAGGGATGGAAAACCCAGGGGGCCAAATACAGCCCATGGCTAGTTTTTATTTAGCCCCTTTCTAGTTCTTGGATCTAGGTCTTACCCCTCCAAAAAAGAAAGTCTGATCTCAGGGGGAGGGAGCAGAGATGAGGGCATGTACACAAGGAGAGGGGACAGATCTATGACAGATCCATGATTTGAACCTTCCTCCTCCTGAAAACACCCCCACCCCCAACTTTTAATGCAGCCCTTGGAGCGTGTACGAGTTTTCCAAGTGGCACCCTGATCTAACTAAAAGATTGCCTTCTTCCCTACATCCCATTGCATTCCCTAAGGTCACGTAGGGGCACCCTCTTACAAGTTCCATCCCTGGACCAGTCCCACATGGCAAGGGAACTTAGAGAGTCATTTTTGGTGGTTGCTCCACGGGGCTGCAGCTCCCTTCCCCTGGAAGGTCACCTGAGTATTTTGTCAGAGGCAACGCAAGACCTATTTATTAGGCCAAGCATTGGGCAGTTCCATGCATGTGACTATGTCGGCTTGTACGCAAGGGTGCTGGAAGGTTTCTGTCCAGGGGGAGCAGGGCAGCTGCTTGGCCCTGCCCATTTCTGACATGGCCACACCCCTTTTCTGAGCATCATGACATTACAACGCTTGGAAAGGATGGGGCCAGACAGGAGTCGGGGGTGGGCGGGTTGTAAACTGCCACCCCCCTTGCACTTCCCTCCCAGTACTTATGCTTGTGCATGCTGCTGGGCTAAAAGAATCAGCAAGGCTATTACCTGGGAGAAACGGGGGGTACTTGACTACCATCTGGTGGCTGAAGTGGGAAGTTGGGCAGGATTTATTTACTTCTTCACACTGTGATCCTGCCCCTCCCATTACAGCTCAGGGTGGGTTACGATGCACACGTGCTGTACATACGTACAAATGCAACTCTTGCTCTGGAGCCAGTTCCCTTTGATTTTGCTTTCAATTCTGACTATTCAAAGTTTGCAAACTTAGCCAAAGTCTGCAGTCTTCTAGTAATAAGAATTTAAGGTCCATTTCACACATGCGAATGCCGCAGTGGGTGCAGGGGGGATGGGTGGGAGCCCGTGGGAACACCGCCGGTGGTGGGTGGGGAGTGTGTGCGTGTCCACTCCTGTGCTCCCCCACCTCCACCCATCACCCACGCACGGAGCAACAGGGCCAATGCCCGATGCTCCATATGTGGAGGGGGGGGGGGTCCTAAGTACAAAGGTTGAGGGGGGTGTTAGCCTCTTCTTGCTCACAAATGTTTCCCTGGTTCTTTTTTCATTAGATGGTCACCAGCCCCATTCTAATTTCTTACTTTAAGGCGTTTACTCCCTTTGGGATTTTAGCTTTGTTTTTCATTGTTAGCCACACATTCGGAGCAGTCTGGAGGAAGGTGGGGAGAAGACAGTGTTGTAAATAAAATAGTAGTGAACAGCACAAAGAGTCACGGTACCTTTCCTGGATATGACTTGCTATGACCGCAAGTTTGTTGTTGCGGTTCATAAACAGGTGTGAATTTCCCATCACCATCACCGCATCGAGGCATTTTGATAAAGTTAACTGTTGGAGGAGGGGGGGGGGGGAATAATCAAGAAAGGTCATGCGCAGCCTGAGAACAGCTCAGGAAAAGCATTTACATAAAGGAATTAACAAAATCCCCACAGTAAGAGAGTTTAACCCCGAAAAGGCACATGAATTCTCAAGGCAAAATAATCCTCTCTGCAGTATTGTCAGACACCCGCCTGCACAAAAGTTTCATGGGGTGGGAAACCTTTTCTTCCCATAGACCCAGTTTGAAAATCAGTACAAACTCCGTAGACCAGATAGGAACTGTGGGATGGGGGTGCTTAAGGGGGAAGGGTGCTGGATTTGGCCTATGGATCAGAGCAAAGTTGCTCACCCCTAATACACACACACACACACGCACCCAAGACTAGCTATTATGATGTTCCAGAAAGTGGTTAGCATAGAATAATATCTACTACATTAGCCCTTACAATAGCCCTATGAGATAGGTCTCATACCACTTTTACAAAAGAAGAAATGGAAGAATAAAACATTTAATATTTTCAGGTGTTCACTATTGAGTTAGAATAACTAACTGGAGAAACCAGGCCTGGTTTTTTAAAAGGTGTTGAGCTCCAGTAGCTTTCATTGAGTTCAACTGGAACACTGCAAGTTCAGAACTTACCACAAATCAAGGCACTCAAGGCTAATTTGCTGCTTAATTTTAAACAAAGCTTCCAATTCTGCAAAGAACATAATCTGCTCAGTTGCATGTGCTGAATAGCCACACGTGAGCCAGTCAAACTATTTCCAATGCAGAAAACATGTGCTCAAGTCTCTTTGAGTTGGGAACTATGCAAGTTGTCCAAAGCAGCAGACAGTATGGCAGCTTCAGAGAGGCACAATGAGCACCTTAGTTTCAGAAGGGCACTGTCAAATAGGAGCAGGTTCAGAGGAAGGCAACAAAAATGATAAAGCATCTGTAAAGCAAGTGCTCTGAGGAAAAGGCGAAGGAAATGGGTTTGCTTAGCCTAGAGAACATTAAGCAGACACACGATAGCAGTCTTCAAGTATCTAAAGCACTGCGCACCAAGGAGATAGCAAGGAACCATTTTTCATTGCTACAGAGAGCAAGACTAGAAATAATTGCCTCAAATTACTAGAATGTAGACTGTGATTAAATATTAAGGGAGGTGAGGAGGATGTCCTCACAGTAAGAGTTGTTTGGCAATAGAACAAGTTGCCTAGGACGGTTGGATGCTCTCTGTTGGTGGAAGTTTTAAAAAAGGTTGGACAGCTATCTGTCAGGGACGCTGTCGCTGTAGAACATCCAAGCCGCAAGCTGGACTAGATGGCCTCTGGGTTTCTTCCAGGTCTATGACTCCATCATGAGCACTAGACTCAAAGTCTGGTATTCCAGCAACTAACCCGGACTGCATCTCCAACCAAGGGCTGTTTTACAAGGCTAGCTGTAGTTCTGATCAGACTTTGCTGTAACGATTGTAAGATACTTAACAGCAGCCATTTCAAATGCCTTAGTTTATGTAACATGCTTAAGGGGTGCGGGGGGGGAGCGTTCAGTTTGGATTTCCAGGCAACAAGGGGTTATACAATAATAAAGGAGAAAATCATTACGAATTCTGCTGATACGGAAGCCTTACCTCTGATCCTCCCAGTGCCTGCTTCCCCCACCAGATAGGATTGGTGTCAACTACGACCACTAGAAGATTTAGCTCATCATCTAGAACAACAAAAATACAGGCTAGAAACTAGACAACACAACTCTAAGAGACAGACCCTTCAAAATACAGGAAAGTCAAAATGTGTGAAGTATGAAACAGTGCCATTTATTTTGATGCCTCTAATGATCTGCAGACAGAAACAGAAGGCGTATGACCTATGAAAGTCACGCACATGCCTCTCTATGCGAGACAGCAGGCCCATCAAGTTCAATGCACAGAAGTATCTAAGAATACTTAAGTTGCAATACATGTTTACATTGGGAAATGGGAGGATGTAAAAAAAAAAAAAAGAGGCTCTAGAAGGTAAGGTAGTTAACATGTAAAAAAGTTTAAATACAACGTACGAAACACAAGCAGGTGTAAGCATAAACAGCAGCTGCCTATTACAGATTCCTATTGTGGCTTACTCTCACCAACAGAACTTGGTCCAATAAAAAGGCATTGTCTGAATGACTGTATCCCCATCTCTTGCATTTGTATAAACACATAAATGGCTTGGGTCCCAGGTATCTGAAAGACTGCCTCCTCCCTTATGTTCCATCACGGCCTCCGAGGACACCCTCTTAAGAGTACCGGCTGCCAATGAGGTTTGTACAATGAGGGCATGCAGAGGCGTTCTCGGTGGCTGCTCCACATTTATTAAACTCTCCCTCCCACTGGACAAAGTTCAAGCCTGCTTGCCTTTCAGGAGAGATGTAAGACCTTTTTGTTTGGTCAGGTGTTTGGTGGACTGGGATAGGGCTGGGTGGAGGGGAGGGATTTAAAGGTTATTTTTATTAATATTTGGAACAGGGAAATCACACTCAGGCTTTCCTTAGCTCCTTAACCCCATATATTGGTCTCCAATGATTTGCCTTGTCCTTCAGGATCCCGGGAATCCCCCTCCTCTCCTTGTAACACACACATGCACCTGGAAACTTCATAAATGTATCTCAGTCTCTTGCTGTTCTTGCTTCTCCCCCCATCCATTACAGATCGTAAGTCCCTCAGGGCCATTCTCTAGTCCCAACTAGAGATGTAAAATTTCCAGAAATTTTGAAGCCATGGGGGAAAAAACAGAGGGTTTGTAAGGGGGGGCGGGGTGTGTGGAAAAAACTGGACATTTTGGAAAAATTAAAATATATGCAAAACTTATTTTCTTAGCACCCATTACAGATCTAAATTCACTTTGCGACTTTAACATAAAATGTATTGTGTATAACTGTTTGCTCATGAAATTATCATGTTTAGTATATTTATTAAATTTAAAAGCATAATTTATTCAGACAATAATGACAAATTTACTAATTTTTACTCTAAAATGTTTTTACTTTTTGTTACAAATGGAGCTACAAGCTGCTGAATTCCAGCATTTCTTAGGTTTTGCCAGTATAGGAGAAGACTTACTTAGTAAGACTTACTTAGAAGACATTTTGGGGGAGTAAAGGGTAGCAATAGAAGAAAACCTTGTCTTAAACATTTTATTAATCATTCAAAAACATATTTCATGAGGTTTTGGGGGTTTTTTTCCAAATATTTTCAATTTTTCTGAAAAAACAAAAATAAGGCCTCAGAAAAAAAAGAAGAGTTTTTTCCAATTTTTTTCCGGGCCGTCACATCTCTAGTCCCAACTCTCCAGTGCCAGACAGGTTGCAGGTGCTAAAGTACTTGGCTTGTAACCAAGCCAAGTACGTGCACTTGAGACCTCGCATCCTCATAAATATTAGACCCCTTGTCTCTCCCTCTGTTCCCCTTCCTATGTCTCTCCCCCAGCTCCTGTCTCTCAGATTGTAAGCCCTACGGGCAGGGACCGTGTCTATTTGATTACTTTGTAAAGTGCCAGGTACACTGCTGGCGCTATATAAATGTTTGCTAATAGTAATAATAAAGTAAAAATAGCAGGTTTAAAACAAAGGCCATCTTGCACCTCCATCCACAGGGGGACAGGGTTGCTTTGTACACCACCCTTGTGCAATCCTGCCCATAGACAGGTTACACCTTAGGGACTCATGGTGCACAGCAGGCCTCGTTTATAAGGAGCTGGTGCTGACACGCTTGGGGCCTGCTAGGCCCGTACCTTGGTGCTTTGGCAAAGCAAAATGCCAACAAAAGGGGGGGGGGGGGACGACAGTGCATTGAAATACAAGACATTCTTTTCGAAGGCAGAGCATCTGGCAGCCCCAGAACCGCCTCCCTTCCTGGGGGCCGGCCAGGCAGCCAGGGTTACCACCTAGGCACGTTTTCAAGGAACACTTTAGCGTGGGGGGGGGGGAATTCATTCATTTTCCTTAGAAACGCGCCCAGGTAGCAACCCTACCCCCAGTAGAGACATGAAGCAGCTCAGGGGCTGGGACCCCCCCGTCCCCAGGCCTCATGGTGTCAGGGAGCGACGCCTGTTTTGCCCCCCGCCTCCTGCGGGGTCCACTCCGTCTTCTCCCCCAAGCGCTTCGTTCCTGCCTCAATGCCCGCCCCCTCTCTCTCGGGGACCCCGAGTCTCTGCAAACAGACCGGGGGGGGGGCTTGTGGGTCACGCCCTCCTTCTCGACAGGGGGTGGGGGCCACTGACCAGCCCGGGACTTACCCGCGCTCATAACGCCCGAGCCCGGGTTAAGGCAGAACTCCTACTTCCGGCGCCTGCCAATGATGTCACCCCCCCTTCTAGACGCATAGGCCGAGCGGAAGCCGGAAGTAGAAGGGAGCTGGTGCAGCCCGGGGATGAGACCGGCCTCAGGTGTCGCGCTAATAAGGGTCCGGGCGGAGCCGCGTGAGAGAAGGACCAAGCCCTGGGCTCATCTATCGCCGCACCATGAACGATGCTGGTAACGGGGGGGCCGAGCTAGGAGTGGGGCTGCCCCGCCTGCAGGGGGCCCGAGGGAGCGGGCGGGTCTCTGGGGAGCCAGGGAGGAGACAGCACCAGCTGGGGGAAGCTGTCCAGCCAAGACTCGCTGATCAGCACGGGACTGGTTTAAATTTGCATATATTTAAATGAATTTGCCATCCAAATTAGCCTAGTTGATTGGTCTGTCTGGGGCAGGCCCTACCCAGGCATCCCCCCCAAGGGGAGGGAAGGTAACTGCCATGGGGGCAGCTCGGCCCTGTCACTGCTGCTGCCCGGCCAGACCTCTCCCATGGCTGGAGGCAGAAGCACCAGCCTCAGCCCCCAGCTCCCCCCTGACAGGGCTGGGGCTCACGCCCATCGGCTGTTTGGCAGGGACAGCTGATGGGCAGAGGTGGCAGCCCCAGCCCCCTGTCAAACTCCACCCGGGCCCTGAGGAAAGGTTGGCAGAGAAGAGGTGGGAAAGGGGGCTGCTGGGGCCGCTCCACCGACGTCTCTGAATCCCCTCCCCGTGGTTCCAGGGGGCAGCTGCTTTTTCACAAAATCAAGCACTGGGCTCTCCCTTCCCTTCCAGAGCTGATTGAAGCCTTTAGAGCCCAGATGATGGAGGACTCCGATGTCGCCTCTGCCGTGGCTGCCATCCGTACCTTGCTGGAGTTCCTGAAGAGTGATAAAGGCAAGTCAGAAGCTGGCACCAAGTAGTTCAGCTTGCTGTCTGTTCTGCTTAGTGCCCCTCGCTGAGAGCAGCTTGAACGAATCAGGCTACTCCTACTCCACAAGGCTTGGCCAACTACTATAAACCAGCCTCTGGCTCTGTAGCGTCCCTTATTTTTCAAACTTTGGCCACCGAGCTCCAAAGGCAAGGTCCCTTTTTAGGACCGGAGCTACAGGGAAGTCTGTGGTCTTGGGTGTAGGACACACAGGCCCTTTTTACATGGGAAATCTGAGTGTTCATGCGTGGGTGAGTCTTGTGTAAACTCTACAGTGGGTGGGGGTGTGTGCATGCGCGTTCCCATGAATGCTTATGTACACCCACCTCCACTATCCCCCCGTAGTGAAAATGGCAGTTACTCCGTTCATGTAGATGGCAGAGGTGGGTGTAGATGGGTGTGCATCGCCGCACACAGATTGCCACAAACACCGACACCCCCCGCACACCACAGCCCGTGTAAAAAGAGCCACAATTGTGCAGTCACAACTCTTATCTGTAGCACGCCCCATGCTGCTATTGCTGCTGCCTGGACCTACCAGACTACCTGGAAGCCAGAACCATGATGAGAATGGGGGAGTTTGGGAAACCATGCTGCCCTGTCACCCAGAACGGACACTGCAATCAACGTAATGTGTCTTGTTGCTCTCTGCAATATGAACATTTTGGTACATGGCTCCCAGGCTTGGGAACTTTGCCCACCCCTGGTGTATGCTGTCGCATCAGAGGATCACCCCTTATAGGATTTGTATTCAAATTTACCAAGTCAGTTAATATTTCCAATCGGTGTAATAGCTTACTGTTGTAACAAAGATACACCATTAAATCAAAACAGTGTCTACAAAGCAGGGCGCAGAGGCCTTTGCGAATTCTTACTTTGCTGCCACCATACCAGGGAGTGCCCAGCATTTACACTGTTTTTGGAAATGAAAGCTACGTTTCTCTCCCTCTCTTTCAGGTGAGACAATTCAAGGCTTGAGAGCAAACCTCAAGAATGCCATTGAAACTCTGTCCGGAGTCAACTCCTCGGTGGCAGTTAATTCTGGGGGAGAGCTCTTCCTAAGGTTCATCAGCCTCACTTCATTGGAGAACCCAGTGAGTTGAAGTTGCCCACCACCAACCTGCACTCACCTACAGATAAATTAATCTCGGTCTCTGGTTTTTGTTTGTTTGTTTCCTATTGCTTCTTTTTTTTCCCCCAGGACTATTCTAAGTGTAAGGAGATCATGATTGAACGTGGGGAGCTCTTTCTAAGAAGAATTTCTCTTTCGAGGAGCAAAATTGCAAAACTTTGCCACACGTTCATCAAGGATGGTGCGGTAAGTATCCCAGGGCTACATAAGGAGAGCAGACTGGCTAGATCCAGCCAGGAATAAAACTGGGTCCTTGGAATTCTGCTGGCTTCAATAAAGCCCTTGTGAACTCACTCGCCAGTCTGGCAAGATACTTTGAGTAATTGCGAGAAACTGACAGCAGGAGGGGGTTAAAGTTAATTTTGCCATCCATTTTGGCAAAGTCAGTAAGAATCAAGGAGTAGATATTTAGAAGCAAACAGGACTTGGGCACATGACTTCCCTTGAAAGTTGCTAGGAGGTAGTCCTAAACTCCATTTCTCCAGCTGAAAATCAAGTCAAGTGTTTCTGTTCTATCCCTGCTTATGCTGTTTGTCCAAGTGGATTTATATTTCCTAAAACTCTGCTCTTCAAAGAGTTACTCTCTCTGCCATGCTGTTCTGCTGTCTGTGAGGCTGTGAGTCACAGACTCACATTCACTGCGTTTGCCTCCATTGGCAGCAATGGGAAAAACACCATGAACACTTGCTGGATTCGGAGACATGTTGAGTTTTCACAACTGGCAGAAGCTATGGGTGCTCAGCCCCCTTCTACAAGGACTCTAGCACCATATAAACTAGGGGTGTAACTTTCACCATTAAAATCAATAGGAGCTGAGCCATTGACTTGCATGGTGGAGGATTGCTCCTCCAGTTGCATTGTGATTTGATGGCCCAGGATTGGAAAATGCAGGCATTTATAATGAGATCTTCAAAGCACCTTTCCTATTTAAAATATTATTTTTGTAACGGATCGAAAGCAATCTGAAATAAGCGATGTTTAAAGTGCATACTAAACAAGCCCAAGAGATTGCAGTCCTCTAGAAATAGTACTGAAAAGAGTTAAATGTCTTCCTTTCACAGAGAATATTAACTCACGCCTACTCAAGAGTGGTCCTGAGAGTGCTAGAAGCTGCTGTGAAGGCCAAGAAACGTTTCAGTGTGTACGTTACTGAATCCCAGCCTGATCAAGCAGGGTAAGTAGATATCCGCTTTGATCTACAACCTACTTATACTCCAGAACAGTCCCATTGAGTCCAAACAGGCTTCCGTTGGACAGGGGTTATAGATTGCAGCCTTGATCTTGAACGTAACTAGTACTGTTCTAGAAATCCGATTTTATACAGAACAGGTAGCACTTTTCTGACCTTTAGTAACAACCTTTCTGCTGCTAAACATACAGTTTACACTATGAACCGCTATCACTAAGCAACTCCCTGTATTGTCAGTCCTTTATACTATCCGGTCTGAGGTCTCCATGCTTTGGAGGCAGACCTCGCTAGGCATTTTTGTTTGTTGTTGGGACCTTGGCCCTGCTAAAATTCACATGCGCACTTTGCCTCAATGAAATGCTGGGTAGTTAGTGAGTCAGTGCACAGCAATAAGCTCAAGTATGTTTGTAAGCTTTGTGAATTAGGGCCTAGAGTGGGGGGGGGGGGGCATGTTTGCTGCATTTTCCCCATTGGTGGCAATGCCTGACTAGGGAGCTGCTTTAAAGGGCCACAGACAACTGTGTAATCAGCTTCCGAAAAGTAGCAGGCATAACTATATCGCAGATAAAAATATTCAAAGGAAGTACAGCTTCCATCCTATTTAGGACTGCTTGCCCTTTATATTACGGTCATCTGTGGAGCCGGCTCTCCTTTTCCAAAGAATGCTAATATGGGGTAGAACAGATAGCAAAGCTAAATAGCATACTGTATTTAAGAGAGGTTTCTAACTGCAGTTGAAATTATTTTAATAGGCAAAAAATGGCCAAGGCCCTCGGCAAGCTGAATGTTCCAGTGACTGTGATTCTAGATGCTGCTGTTGGGTAAGTTTGCTTCGTTAGATTCTTAAATATATTAGCAAGCCCTTTGTTAGCCTTTCAGATATTATTTTAGCTATAGTATGGAGAACCTCCTCAATACTGGTTGAAGCCCTAAAACAGCATGTGAAATTTGCAGGCGAACAATATCAGGATAAAGTCCGGCAACTGATTTTCTTTTTCTTTTTTTTTTTTTTTTGCTCCCAGAGTTTGATCTAGAGACAAAGTGGCTTGAATGATATATTTGACTGGACCAACTGTTGGTGGAAATAAGCAAACCTTCAGGCCCCACAGGATCCTTTCTCAGGCATGTAGCGTAGCCAGATCTGAAACTTTATGCCCTGCCCTAAAATACGCTGAACAAGAATGAGGGGCTTTTGTTTTGTTACACTCTATCCGGGACAGACCCTGGAGAAGCATAGACCACTTTCAGACATCTCCCCCCCCCAGTGCATATTCTGGCTGCCGGGGGGGAGGGGGGAATGTGCAGCCAGAATATGCTCCGGGATCAGCCAATCCAAACACACACACACACACACACCCAATGCGGCTTTGCTAGTAGGCATGCGCATGGATGCAGAGCTCTATTTTCTGCTCTGTATTTCTGTGAGCAAAGCCACGCCCAGGGGGGTGGCTTTCAGACCGATCTCTGCGCATATTCTGGCTGCGCATCCCCCCTGCAGCCAGACTGTGCGCTGGGGGGAAGGGGGGGGTCATGTCTGAAAGTGGCCTTAGTCTTTTAATAGACTGTAAAAGAGGCTATTGCCACCCAAAAATAAGCAGGTTGGCCTCATTGTACAGTGGAGTAATTTCTGTACGTTCCTTTTCTCTTACCAACAACCGATGCTCCACTTTGACTACCCAGTGTCACACCTCTTAACATTTTGAGCAGCGACAGGGAAAAGTCCCAGTCCTCTTGGCCCATAACCGCCTCCCCCTCATGCGCTTTATACGTACACCCCCTCACCATTCTCAGTGCCCCAAAAAAGGACAGCAGCTCTCCTGCTTCTCACTCCACTTAGGTTTCTTGTCCTGCCATCATCTCCCCATTGTCCCCTCAAGGGCTTTTCCTGGGAGGCAGCCAGGAGAGAGGTGCCTGAGGCTAATACCCATCTTTGTCTCCCTCTCCTGAAAGAGGGACTTTGACCCCCAAAGGCGTGTCAGTGGGATTCACCACCCAAAGAGAATCTATCCCTCCTAAGTAGGGACTGTTGGGAGGTATCCACTGTTAAAAGACAAGAGGTTAATCCTCTAGTTATGCATTTTGAGTACCTAGATGCACGTAACTATTTAACTCATAGACTCCACTGAAATACTGTTTCAGGGGTTAGCGTTGGAATTATGTTCAAAAGCCTGTTGTGGGTAGAGAGACAGTTAAGATCTAATATTTCTGTTTGGGAAAAAAGGATTACTTCTTGGAGAGTAAGGTGCATATTTAGATTACTGGCTAGTTGCATGAATGTAAAGCCCAGTGATCATTTGAAATAACGGAATTGGAATTCTTATCAGCAAGTAATTGATCCAGCACTAGAAATGTGACTTTCACCCCCCTTGAACAGCTACATCATGGAGAAAGTGGACCTGGTCATAGTGGGCGCTGAAGGGGTAGTCGAAAATGGAGGCATCCTTAACAAGGTAACAGGCGGTGGGTTGATTTGTGCGTGCTGATGAATCCATGCTGTGTTTTACCAAGGCCATTTCTTCTCACTCAGTATAAGCAGCTCCCTCTGTTTTGCAAAAAGGAATGACACAAGTAACTCATCGACACAGAGAGGTCTTAGGAAACATGCTCCATGCATCAGTGTGAGGATTGAGATGACAGAAGATTTACTTTCTTTAGAAAGGGACCAGATTTTAAAAAACCCAAACTGGGAAGGCCCCATTACCTCAGTTGCAGAAATAAGTATAATGTAACCATGTATATGAATTGTGCAGCAGGTGATTTGCTGTTCATTTATGACAGGGGTGGTCACAGTTTCCATCCCCCCCAGAGCCACACAATGCATACGCATCTGCGTGCGCACGCACCTCTCCTGTTTAGTAATTGGCTGGCAGAACCGCTGCTGAGAGTCAGAGGAGCAAGTGCAATTCAGCTGCTGAGACTTGAGTGCAGCGATGAAGTAAGACACGGGGCCATTAAGGCAACACAGGACCGAGGAGCTGCATGTGGCTCCTGAGCTTCCTGCTCTGCGAGATAAAACAGACCAGTAGCAGTTTGGCATCTGGAAGGCATTTTGGCATGTAAGAAAGCTATTTAGAAAAACAAAGTTTCTTCTGTCCTTAAGGAAACTTTAGAAAATTTAATTTGTTTGAGTAGAAAATGGCATCAGACTCTGGGCTTCTATTCGCTGAATTACTTGCGCAAAACAAGGAAGTGAGCAATCTCTCTCCCTCCATTTCCTCTTCTGTAAAATGAGGATAGTACTTGGGTCACTTCCAAGGTATTGTGCATCCTAATTGCGGTGAGAGTGGGTTTGGGTGGGTTTGGGTTGGTTTTGGTTTTTTAAGCACAGTTTCCTAAACGTGGCTTTCATGAGATGCTTGGACCATTCCAAAATACTCTCAGCTCCGATATTATTAAACCCCAATGGTATGCTATTTGTCCCTCCTAATAACTAACCCCTATGAAATTAAAACTTTATTATTGTTTTCTGTCTAAACTGTCTCCTCAGATTGGCACTAATCAAATGGCTTTATGCGCCAAAGCTCAAAACAAGCCATTCTATGTGGTTGCTGAAAGTTTCAAGTTTGTAAGACTCTTCCCTCTAAATCAGCAGGACGTCCCAGATAAGTTTAAGGTACGGGAAATTCAGAATACTTGCTAGATGATGGGAGCGGTGGTAAAGTGGATTCCATGAGCAATCGCAGTGCCAAACTTTAGACCCTAACCGTGAATCTATGACTAAAGATTTTGAATTTACCTAAAGTGAAGCCACAGGTCAGGACCTGTAGGTGTCCGGTGCTATTATGTAATGGTGTTCTACCTTACAGAAGCTATTCCCATACTGTGCCTCATGCCCCCAAGGGGAGTTATGACCTCATCCAGAGATGGTATGCTGATTGATAGGTTATACTTGGGGGGGGGAAAGAATCACAAGACTACAATTAAGTCTCAAAATGGGGTCACATTGGCAAACTTTTGACCATCACTGCTGTACAGGCTGAACAAGCAGCCTCCCCCTTTGTTTTCCCCCACACTTCATTAATATTTTCATAGTTGCAAAGAGCGTCCCAAGAGTCTTTGGTCCCATCTCAAAGCACTTGCCTAGTATCCTATCCGCATGCATCCCTGCTCCCCCTTCCTGCCTCAAGGTTGGGCTGGGGAAGCAGCAGCGGAGCGAACAGCAGGGCCAGGGCAGGCCCCACCAAAAACTGGGAGTTGCCGGCCCCTGGTTCCATCTCCCCCGGTTGGAGGAGGGAGCGGCGCTCCAGAGAGCGGGGACTTCTGGCCCAGAGGGGCCAAAGGCAGCCGGCAGTCCAGCTGCGTTGCAGGCGCACACCACAGGCAGCATGCCCAAGGGCCCTTGGGGCAGGTTGTTGTGATTGGGGGGAGTGGGGGTTTTACTAGAGTTTATGGGGGAAAGTGTTTGTTAAAAATGGGGAGATGGGTTGAAAGAGAAAGTTTGAAGTGGGTGGGGAAAAGGGGGGCAGGTTGTCTAGGATGCCCCCCTCTGTGGCAGAGGGGGACAGGGGGGTTGGGGATGGGGGGGAAGTTTTTTCTTTTCCCTGCNGACAGGTCGGTGCTCCCAGCAAGGCAAACCACATGGTGGCAGCATGGGGAGGGAGGAGGGGGGAGGGAGAGGGTCTGAGTGGTGAGAGAACTGGGTGAGAGTAGGGGGGAGAGAGGGAGATGCTGTGGAGGGAGGGGATGCAGAGAGCACTTGTCCTGAGTGACAGACAGGTCTGTTCTCCCAGCCAGGAAAACCGCATGGTGGCAGCATGGGGAGGGAGAGGGTCTGAGTGGTGAGAGCACTGGGTGGGAGCAGAAGGGAGGGCTCTGGGGGAGCAGCCGGTAGGAGGGGGATACTACCCCAGCCCGTAGGAGGGAGGCAGAATGGTGTGGACAGGAAGGGAGGAGCGGCTATAGAGATGGTTCTGGGATGGGGACAGTATGGTCCATGGGTGTGTGTGGTTTGGGCCCCCACAGGACCTAGGTCCCTTGTGGAGGGCAGAAGAGCTCCCCCCCCCACTGGGGGTAAAGGCAGAGAAAGGTCTGAGGTCTGCCGGTGGGGGACTGATGCTGCTAAATGCAAGGTTGGTGGTAAATAAGGGCCCGGTAATCCGGGACGTGATCCTGGATGGGGCTGCAGACCCTGTATGTATTACGGAAACCTGGGTGGACGAGGAGGTGGGGCCAATCTTGGCCGACCTCGTTCCAGCTGGGTATGCCGTGCAGCACCAACCCCACACTGGGGGCCGGGGAAGTGGTGTAGCTATTATTTTTAGAGAGACATGGCCTGTTAGGAGGTATCCAGTCCAGGAGATTGCGGGGATCGAGGCCCTTCATGTGTTCGATTTGGCTGGGGGCAATGTCAGGGTGCTGCTGGTGTACCGGACCCCTTCCTGCCCAGCAGCATCCCTTGCCGCTCTAGCAGAGCTGGTCTCGGCGGTGGTACTGAACTCCTCCAGGACTTTGGTCCTGGGGGACTTCAATACCTGTGCCAATGCCGGCCTTGTGGGAGCGGAGCGAGAGTTCTTGGCCGCCATGGCAACCATGGACTTGTCCCAAGTTATTAGCTTCCTGACCCATGGGGGGTGGGGCATACCCTCGAGCTGGTGTTCTGTTCTGGCCTTGGGGCGGGTGATCCGGTAGTGGGGGATAGGAGGGTTACGCCCTTGTCATGGACGGATCATTACTTCCTACAGGCCAGTCTCTCAGCACACCACCTCCAGAAGGGGAATGGGCGAGTTAGGTTGGTCCGCCTCCGGTGGCTGATGGAACCTCAACGGTTCCAGGAGGCCCTGGGGGATGTAACATTAGACCTTGACGGCCACTCTGTCAATGAACTTGTCCGAGCGTGGAACATCTTGCTGGGGGAGGCCATTGACAAGGTGGCTCTGAGACGTCTCCTGCCTCTGTCTCGTCACCGCAGGGCCTCTTGGTTTACCGAGGGGCTGCGGTGTATGAAGCAGGCAAGTAGGTGACTAGAGCGACACTGGCGTCGGACTCGCGCTGAATCTGACCGACTTCTCCATAGGGCCCATTTGTGGTCCTATGTTGAGGCTGTGAGGATGGCAAAGGAGGAGCTCTTTGCCACCCTCATAGTGTCTGAAAAGTCGCATCCAGCGGAGCTGTTCCGGGTGGTGCGGGGGCTGGTCAGTCCGGCCTCCCTCCGCCTGGACAGGGACTTGTCCCAGGCCCGCTGTGAGGAGTTTGCCATCTACTTTGCAGACAAGATCGCTCAGATCCAGAACTTCAACGCTGGATATGGGGCAGTAGAGGTGGAGCACGGGTGATGGAGGCCCCGTCTGGTCCATCTTCTTGGGATGAGTTTCAGGAAGTGACACCAGCCGATGCTGTGGATATCCTGGGGTCTGTTAGGGCCACAAGTTGCTAATTAGATCCATGCCCATCCTGGTTGGTGAAAGCCTCCAGGGAGACATTAGGGATGGTGCTGGCAAGGGTAATCAACGCGTCCCTTTGGCAGGGGAGATTGCCCCCTGGTCTCAAGGAGGCTGTGGCACAGAGACAGCGTTGGTGGCCTTGGTGGACGATCTCCACCGGAAGATGGACGCAGGACGTTCCAACACTTCTGATACCTGCTAGATCTCTCAGCCGCTTTTGATGGTGGACCATGGGCTGCTGTTGAGATGGTTGCGAGCCCTGGGGGGTCTGGACGGGACTGTTCTTGAATGGTTCCAGTCATTCCTCTCAGGGAGAAGCCAGCGGGTTGTCCTGGGGGCTGAATCTTCTAGCCCCCGGGCCCTGGATTGTGGCATTCCGCAAGGTTCAATTCTGTCTCCGTTATTGTTTAATGTATATATGCAGCCCTTGGGGAGATCGTGAGAGGGCTTGGTGTGCGTTGCCACCAGTATGCTGATGATACCCAGCTTTACCTCTCCTCTTCAACTGACCTAGTTCCTGCCATCTGTGCTGCTCCAGTGTCCGGAGACCGTGGCGGATTGGTTGCGGCAGAGCAGACTGAAGCTCAATCCTGATAAGATGGAGGTGATGGCGGTGCGTAGAGCGAAGGCGGTGTTGGCTCCCCTCGTAGAGGGGGTCCGCCCTCCCGTAGCCCAGCAGGTTCGGAGTCTGGGAGTATTGTTGGACTCGGATCTCCACCTGCATCGGCAGGTGGAGATGGTGGCTAAGGCTGCCTTCCGCCAGCTGTATCTGGTGTGGAGGCTGCATCCATATATTTCCAGACTCGACCTGGCCACCCTCGTCCATGCCTTCGTCACCTCGAGGCTGGACTACTGTAACACGCTCTACGTGGGGCTTCCCCTGATGCTGGTTCGGAGGCTGCAGCTGGTGCAGAACGCGGCGGCTCATCTCCTTATGGGGACAAGTAAACGGGAGCATATTACTCCCCTGCTCCGCGCACTGCACTGGCTGCCTATAGCGTACCGAGCCAGATTCAAGGTGTTGGTCTTGGCCTTTCATATCTCAGGGACCGCCTCACCCTCCGTGCCCCAGAGTGACCCCTTCGGTCTGCTGGGGGCACCTTCCCGGACATTGGAGAGGGTGTTCACAGTAGCTGTGTCGCGATTATGGAACTCCCTCCCCAGAGGAAGCCCCTCTGGCCTCAGTTCTGCTGGCCTTCCGCCAGGCCTGCAAAACCTGGCTGTTCTCCCAGGCCTTCGGAGGAGGGGAGGGTGGGCTGGGATAATAATCTGGTGGGGGGGGTGTAGTTTTTGGGAGGATTTAAGATGTTTTAATTTTTTGTGTTTTATTGCTGTTTTAAATAATTGTGATTTTTGTGTGTGTTGTAAGCTGCACCGCGATGCCATGAGCAAGGACAGTGCTACAGCCAGGAGGGTTGTGCTTTTATGAAGGCACTTTGAACCCCAGCTCCAGGGGCTTTTGTTCCCAGCCAAGGTGGCACATGTAGGGAAGGGTGTAAACTCTGGATCAGGGTAATCCGGCCTTCCCGCTTCAGCCTCTTTGCTGAGCTGTACTATCTAGTCTGCCCTTTCGAGTATTAAAACAGTCAAAGTGGCAATGCCAGATGACCTCAACATGTTTTTGTTAGAGCTGCTGGCTTTCTTCAGCTGCAGCCAGTCTCTCTAAGGGTTGCTCAAGGCCATGCTGGTAGCTTGGCTCAATGCGTTACAGCTTGTCATGTTGCAGGAACTGATGCTCTTCTCCCCTCACTCTCCAGTACAAAGCAGACACCTTGAGAAAATGCCAGAATCTAACCAACGAGCACCCATGGGTAGACTACACCTCACCGTCCCTGATCACCTTGCTGTTTACAGACCTGGGGGTACTGACTCCATCAGCCGTTAGCGATGAACTTATTAAACTCTATCTGTAAGCAATGAGGCTTGCTGTATTGTGTGTGCTATGTACATTGACTCTCCGGTCGAACAAAACAAACCAGCATGCTTTGACACAAACACAGTGCTCTGCAACCTGCATGCTATGGAGGAGGTAGGTTGTGGATCACAACCTAAACAGGATAAGGATTCGCAGCCTTCTGACTTTCACAGTAAAACAAAGAACCTTTGTCATTTATTAGATGGGACAGATCAATGCTCAGAAAGAAATGTAAGTTATTGCAGGCAATGAACAGCTTACAATAAATCTATCGAAAACCTGTCTTGAATTCTGCTTTTGTGCTATAACACACCTCAACTGCTTTCTGCCACATGCAACAAAACTCCTATCAAGCTTAGATTGTTTCCATCCAGACATTAAGGAGCTAGCAACATCAGATACCCACATGGATTAAAAGAATTCACAATGCACGTGATAATAGCAAGATACAGTTGTGCAGACAGCTGTTTGAATTTTGTTCTCCCACTGGCGGCAACACCACTGCTTCCAAAGGATACTCTACCTGACCAATGTTAGAGGGACAGAGAATGGAGAGAAAGCTCTGCCTTTTTAGACAATTAACAAGACCCTCTACAGGAGGAAGCAGTCTGTGTAAAAAGTGTTTTATTGAAATAAGGGCAGGCAACAGGGGTCTGAGTCCAGCTGGAATGTCAGGCTTCAGCCTCTAAATCGACCACAGCTTCTGCCTTGGCCCTGCTCCCTCTGCTCAGCAGATTCTTTTCAAACTCTTCCTCGCTGATTTTACCTTTTTTTAACCTTTTCAAGAGTCTCGTGTCCTTCAGTAGCTCTTCCATGTCTTCATCATCCACATCAGAGCCCTAGAGGTAGATGAAACAGTGGCTGATCCCAACGCTAAAGTGCCATGTTCAAACACTCCCAACATATTCAGACTAGCTTGCACTTTATTACATAAATCCATATGTTTGTCTAGTGGCCCCATAATGCACAACCCATGAAATCCTTCCCAGCAAAGATACTCTAGCAACTAGCCAGAGGGGGGGGAATGAGCTTGTTCCGTTTATTCTTAAACCCTTCACTGCTCCAGGTAGGCCACCCTGTCCCTGCTGAAAGAAACTCCCAAGAGATTAGATTGACTAACTGCATTTTCTACGTTCTAGCTCAGCATTGGGCCCCGATGGGTCTGTGGGTGAGAGGTCACTGCAGCTCAGCAACGTTGGACTACACCCCAGTGCAGAAGATAGAAGGGCTGATGACCCTGCAGGTTCATGGGTCCCAGTACCCCTGCACTGCCGCTGCCAGTCCAAATGATAGCTACGGGGGCAAGGCCACGCTGGAACGGGGAGGGAAGAACTCCCCCTTTGCTGACACAGAACACCTCTGTCCCACACGCAGGGAACAGGCTGTCATGGCAGTCGACGAGGGGGGGGGGGCTACATCAGAAAAGGGGTGGGGCTAAAGTGTTCCTCCACGCACAGAGCACTGTGACATCATGGTGTTCTAGCGAGGCGAGGCAGCGCCCCCAGCCCAGTCTGAGCCGAATAGGACCAACTGGATCCCATTTGGCTCAGACCTACTCCTTGGCCTCTTAACTCTATCCAGGGGTGGGGAACCTCAGGCCCAGGGACCAAACGTGGCCAATGGCTAATTTTTCTTTGTCCTTTTACCAGTTTCTGGATCTGGCCCCTGGATGCAATTCCAAGCCCTGAAAGCTCAGGGGAAGGGAGCAGAGATGAGGGCAGGCACTTAAGGATCGGGAATGAATCCACAGCACAGATCCATGACCTGGACCCTTGCCCCATCTCCCATCCTGAGCCCGCCCCACCCCTAAAGCACTTTGTTTTCACCTCCCAGCTGACCACCAGAGCTTGTACTAATTTTCAAAGGGACCCATGGGAGGGAGACAGTTCCTCACCTCTGTGGTAGACAGAGACACACTTTGCTGCTTCTTACTCTTACTAGTTGGAAGCCTTTACGTTACACCTGCCTTCTGGAAAATTGCTCAATTCAAACCTGGCTCTGACAACTATCAGAGTGCCGGTGAAGTCTCTCAAAGGCAGGCACCGCTTACCTCCTCTCGCCTCCTTTTGGCTGTCAGTTTCTTCTTCCTCTCTTTTTTGGCTTTCTGCTTAGACCAGGCTTTGTTCTTTGTGAATTTCCTTCGTCCTTCACTTTCCTGCCTTTCCTTTCTTTGCTGCTCTAAGAATTTCTGCCTCTGTTTTTCTCTGTTTTTCTCTCTGAAGGGAATAGAGTCTGTGTCGATACTGACGGGGGTAAAGCCTGAAAGGCATTTTCCTCGGAGTTCAGGCATCTTTGGCATTCGCAGCAAAGCAAACCCTCGCGCCAGGCTGGCAAAGTCCAGATCTGGTAAAGCAGGCACAGAGAGGTTAGCGTACGATCGTTCCATGCAATCACATATTTGGAAGGGATCTTGAGGGCTCTCTAGTCCAACCCTTCCTCCCACGCCCAAATTTGGCTGCAGGAGGACTACAGCCACCACAGATGGCTGCCCAAACTCTTTTTCCAAAACCTCGTCCAGCAGGGAGCCCACCTCCCCCAGACCCTCCTAGGCAACTCGCTGCAGGGCTGAACAGCACTTACTGTTAGGAGGGTTTTCCTGATATTTAACCAAAATCTACTTTCCTGTAACTTCAACCCATTATTTCTAATCCTGTCCTCTGTGGCCACGCAGAACAGTTCCTCGTCCTCTTTTCCATGGCAGTCCTTCAGATATTGGAAGATGGCTGTCATGTCTCCCCTTAATCTCCTCTTTTCTAGGCTAAAGATAGCTAGTTCCTTCCACTTTTCCTCGCTTTCCAGACCCTGGAATAATCCAGGGAATCCAAACGGAACAGAATTATTAGTTCTGCTGACTTGGAGACAAGGCTTCCGTTAATGCAGCCTAAAACTGCATTCGCCTTATCTGCAGCCGCACCTCATTACTGACTCCAGCTTATGATCAACCGCACTCAGCAAAGAAGCTCCAAGATAAAACTTTAAATAATAAATAAAATCAGCTCCAGCAACACCCTTAAGCAACAAACAGTCCCATTGATTGTTTCAACTGAAGAACTTTGCTGGATCAAGAACCAGCATGCAACACACTGAAGTGCACAGCACTGAGTATTAGCACCAGCACTAAACCACTACAGGATCACACTGCCCACCGTGTTGGAAGGAGGACCCGTATATCGGTTCAGTCCTCCGCCTATTGAAGTTAATGACAAAACGCTCACTGATTTCTTAACAGCAGGACTGCACTTTTAATGCTGACACACTAAACAGGATTTCTCAAGAACTTTTTCCATCTTCAAAAGAGCCAAGGGTTCAATATTAGGATCACTGTAGGCAAAGTCAAATGAAGTGTGACCAATAATCTGGGCGGCATGATGGTATCGGATTGTGCTTTGAAAGGAAAATCCAAGAGCCAGCCACAAGCTGGGAAATCACCTTTTAGCCGGAAGATGAGACTGCACTCATGTTTGACATAGGCCTGCACGAAAGAGACAAACGCTTTCATCCCTTTCTCATATACCGCTCTGTCAGCCAAAGCCAAAGCTTTCACTTTGGGAAGAACATCAACCACATTTTTCAGCAGCTTCATTTCTTGCATTGGACACTAAAGGGGAGGGTAGAGATTGTGCAGGTAAGCGCCACAGAATTTCACCATTCGCTAAACATTATTTACACAAACATACCTGTTTTTATACAGTGTCATTCCCTTAAGCTAAACTTGCATAACTCATATTTCTGGTTAAGCTGAAAAAATGTTTTACAAATATATTACTTCTTACGAAGCTTGGGCTTCGGCTTCGATACTCACCTTTCCTTTAAACCTTACATCGACTCTGTTGCCAAGTCCTGTCGCTTTGCCCTCCACAACATTGCTCGGATTCACCCCTTTCTCTCTGTCTCCTCAGCCAAAACCCTTGTTCACGTCATGGTCATCTCTCGCCTTGACTACTGCAACTTCCTCCTTGCTGGCCTCCCCCGCTCTCACCTGTCCCCCCTTATCTCCATCCCGAACTCCACTGCTAGGATCATCCACTTGGCCCGTCGCTTTGACCACGTGCAGCCTCTCCTCTCTTTACTGGCTCCCCCTTCCCGAACGCATCCTTCACAAACTCCTGGTATTCACTTACAAAACCCTTCACAACCTGGCTCCCCCTTACCTCTCAGCCCTTATCTCCTTACACACTCCTGCATGCACTCTCCGCTCCTCTTCTGTCCCCTCCCTCACTCTCCCTCGTCTCCCCTGCTCCCCTAACCACCTCCGCCCCTTCTCCCTTGCTGCCCCCCATGCCTGGAACTCCCTCCCTCCGCACCTTCAAATTGCCCTCTCCCTCCGCACCTTCAAATCCCTCCTCAAACCCACCTCTTCCTCGCCGCCTTTCCCAACGCCTGTTAGAACTTTCATTCCAATTTTTACTGTCTGCCCTCCCCGCAGACTCCTGCCTAACTGCAACCAAGTCAAACACGTGCACCTGAGACTTCGCATCCACTTGATAGTTATTTTCCCTTGTCTCTCCCTATCTCCCCCCTCCGTGTCTTTTAGATTGTAAGCCGTAGGCAGGGACCGCATCATTCTTATTGCTCTGTAAAGCGCCAGGTTCACAGCTGGTGCTATACAAATGCTTATAATAATAATAATTAATAACTGGATCAGTGAAAATGTACCTTTAACTCAATTTTTAAAGAGCTAAAAATCCAGCTAAAATATCACTACCTTTCAGTGAATTAATGATTTCTTGGCAGCATGTGGTTAAAATACTTGTGTATATACAGCAGAGGTCGGGAACCTTTTCCCTCCAAGGGGCCACTTTGAAAACTAGCACAAGCTACAAGTACAAGCTAGTACTCCCTTCCCCTGAGCTCAGTTTTTCAGTGCTCGGAGGTAAGAACTGGATCCAGATGCAGGAACTGGAAAAGGGACAAATAAAAAACGTGGCGGATCACATTTGGCCCCCGGGGTCTGAGCTTTCCCTACCCCTGGCATAAGAAGATACTGAGCATATTCAAGCTGCGTATTTTAAACATATTCAGTTTTACGCCCAGTAAGTTCACTTTTAATCACTCTATTTTTCTACCATGAGGCTCATTTGTGGAGGGAGTGAACGCCGACTCACCTTTTGGTTAATTGCTAGAAAGTTAACATAGGATTCTTCCATGGGAAGCAGAAATACAAGAGCGCTGCCAAAATGGCCAATTCGTGCCGTTCGGCCACAGCGATGCACAAAGGCACTGTGAACACAGCAGGAAAATACACTCTCAAGTTTAAAAATGTACAGAGACGGGGAAAACACCACATTTTCTTTTGAAGTAACAGGTGAAATGAGAACGGGGCAAACGATTTTGGGCAGGCCAGTCTCAATACAGGTGAATAGCTAAACTGATAATACAAGCTCCGCGTACTTCCCTTCCCAACACCCACATTTTCAAGTTAAGAGCTTGGAGGATTTTTATACAAGCTGTAAATGACAAGCAGCGATTCGAAAAATGGTGGGGTTAGTTATTATAATTAGCCTGATCTAGCTTGAACTAGCCTTGTCTTCACCTTCATGGTCTTGCTCCTCCCTATATTTCTGTCCTCATTTCCCAAACTTCATTCCTCCTCTGCCCCAGAGTCTCCCTGAAGCGTTTCCACCCTTTCTCCCAAGCTGCCACTTTGCTTGGAACTCCCTCGCTGATCTCACACACACACACACACCCTTCCTCGCAACCTTCAAATTCCTCTGAAAAGCCTACCTCTTCCATCAGGCCTTCCCTAGCTCCTCAGCCCCCCCCCCAGCTGCTTTGTGGTTCTCCTTAGACGGTCTCATCGTTTATGATTCCCTCAGCCCTTGTAACTAAGCTAAGCATGTTCACCTGCGACTTCATGACTGTATCCCCATCCCTACCTACGTGCCCCTCCCCTTGTTGCCCCATTCTAGATTGTAAGCCCCTTGGGGCAGGGACCTGTCTTTATAATCATGACTGTTCAGTGCCAGTCACATTGCTGGCACTAATAAATAACAAACAGCTCAGTCTTTACCAACATCTCTGCTTCCAGTGCCACCTCCTTTTACTCCAACGCATGCAACTCTACCAGGGTAAGTGGTGATCACTTGTCGCGTTAATTAACCCATTCAATCCATAAATGCTGTTGCAATATTAAAAATAAGCCATGCCGTGAACTCAAGTCACTTGGGGCAGTTGGCATATGGGGTGGGACTGAGGGGGTGGGGGGAGACAATTTATCCATTCAGGCCATATGCTCTGTATACAACAACATACTTCCTGCTCAATACTGAGCTCTCACTGCCATTGCCAAATTAGCACACTACACAAACAAAATACGGGAACACAATTTTTAAGAACGGAAAGGGAGTTGTACCTGGCGCTGCTAGGGGGGTCATACTGCAGAACCCAGTTTACTTCTGGAATGTCTATGCCGCGGGCCATCACATCCGTGCAAACCAGAATGCCACTAGAAAAGGAAAATGCAAACGTATTTCTGATCAAATAGCTATACAAGACATGACAGCACCAGCCAGCTACACAATTAGGCTCCCTGTTCCCCCATTGAAGGCAACAAGCTTGCAAATTAGAGCAGAATTTTAAAAGCATCATATCAGAAAGCAAGGAAAGTCATCCCTATGGACCCACTATATCCCCAAACACTTTTACGTTAATGAATTTGATTAAACAGTGCAGATGATAAACAACCTGACAAACAACTCATCAGGAAGGACACATGTTCTCAGTCTAACAGCGTAATATGAATGAATTTCTAGCTGTGCTGAGTAGCTCCTACCTTGGGAGTTTCCGGAACTCAGTAAAAATCTTGTTCCGTTTGTGTTTCATTTTGCCGTGAATGCACATTATTTTCACATTTTTAACTAACGATTCCAAGGCCTTCCCATAATACTCCACGCAAGCGCAGGTACTGGAGAGACAAGAGTCATCATAAAACATTAGTGTTAAGGAGTGTTATGAAATCTGTTTCACATGGACATTTCAAGTGGATTCAGCAGTAGTGACAGACCCAGAAGCTAGAATCAGAAGGAGGAGGGCGTAGCTGGAGGGTGTCATCTTTCCCCCATGATGCTTAGACAATGCCCCCCAAGTACAACCTAGAGACACCTCTCTGCCACATTCAGTCTTTGGCTTCTGATGCTGGTGGTTTGTGCAACATACGTTATTCATGGGAAACTGAACTGAAACCATCAGCCCATTTCACATTGGCCACACAGTGATCTCTGGATAATATTTGTCACCCACTAAGTAATAAGTCAAGTTCTTAAACCCAGAAGTAAAGGGCCTCCCCATCCCCATCCCCCATACAGTATCCAGTTCACATCCTTTGCTACCTAGGAAAACAACAATGTAACTAAGAACATTTATCATTCTACCCTTGGCCCAAACATTTACTGAAGGAGAAGAGCGTGAAGAAACGTACAATGTTACACTAAATAACTTAAGCAGGAAGAGTTCTGCTTTTTCAGACCTCCCAAGCCAGAGACTGGGCTTGATTTAAAATTGGCTTAATAGCTTCTTTGAAGTTGGTTCCTTGGAAAAGGGGTTATTTCAGGGATGGGAAATCTTTTCCTTCCAGGGCCCACTTTGAAAACTAGTATAAGTGCTGTGGGTCACATAGAAGTTGGAGGTAGGAGTGTTTAAGGGATGAACTCATGATGAGGAAGGTCCAGATCATGGATCTGTCTCCTAACCTTGTGTGCTTGCCCTCATCTCTGCTCCCTTAACCCAAGCTCAGTCGTTCAGTACTTGGAGATACAAACCGGGTCCAGGGGCCAGATCCAGGAACCGGAAAGAGGCCACATAAAAATTAGCCACAGGCCTAAGGTTACCCACCTGCATTATACCTTTGTTTCCTGCATAGCACTGAACACTAAATAATCATCCCTTTGCTATCGTCACAAAGAGGCCCAGAAAGATTACCTGAAAAAGACAAGATGTTTTTCCTGCTTGTGTTGACGAAGAAAGTGCACCAGCTGATTAAACTTTTCATCTGTTTTACACACCTACATAACAACAATAAAAAATCACGAGTAAAATAAAGAGAAGACAGCAAACCAGGGACTACCAGTGGGCCACCAACCTAAACTTGAGAACTTCTGACTTATTAAAATGGAAAATGCATTGCCTGGCAATACTGTGCTCTTAGGGAGAAAGGTGTTGGAATGCACAATGCACAAACTGAGCACTTGGCCCCCAAAGCAACAATAAAGTCTCTGATTCTAATTAAGGAGGGTCAGGAGGACAGAAAATTTCCGGAGCAATTTTAAAGGTCATACAAACCACATCTAGCTCAAAGTCAAGAGCACACACAGAAAAGAGAAACGTTCCAGTAGAACTGTAGTCAGAGGAGGAGACCTCTTGATTGTCAGGGGTTGGGAATAAATAGCAGGAAATGGAGCAGTCCATTATGACCTCTTTGTGCACTTCCCCCAAGCTACCAAAGCTCAACACTGTGAGAGACAAGACGCAGGGCTAGATGGGCCATTGGTCTGACCTAGTCCAACACTTCTGTTCTTAAGTACAGCAATTCCATAATGCCAGACAGCTGTCCGATGCACTATAGAAACCCCACTAAACACCTCAAACTCCTGCAGAGAACCTCTCGTTTGAGGTTGTCAGTGTATTATATAGTTCCCACCCACACCCCCCAGTGATGCAGGAACTACAATTCCCCATTTCAGATAGGAAATCAGACACAGAGAAGCTGAGCAAGTTGCCCACATTAACAGAATCAGTGACGGAGCAAAGGATCAAGCCCACAGACCCCAACTTACAGCCTCCTGCTCAAGATACTCCACAGCCCTGCTTCTGGAGAGCTCGCAGTGCCTTAGACTTGCTTTAAAAGTTGACTTATCAACCAGAGTTTCTCAGAAGGAAACACTAACTTTTCTATTTGTTTATCAGAACCATATTGCTAGCTTTCCTGTTACAGTTTTAAACTACTGATTGTTACATTGTTTCTAAAGAGATCTAGATTCCAGTATGCCAGACTGCAAAGTATAGGTTTACCCCTCTGTCCTGACTGTGTATTGAGTGGGGGGAAAAAATTCAAGTTCTGCAACCACAAAAGCCAAATTCTACAAGCCAAATTATGCAAACTAGCCTAAGTATTGGCAATTATGTAAATTTGTGAGTGCAAATTAATTTCCCAGCATGCAGTTCCATCAACTTTGGAATCCGAGATCTTCAAAATCACCCAATACCACGCAGAGCTGTCAGCAGGGTGCTTTGCTCCCCACTAGGAGGATGGGTGAGCTGCTCTTCTTTGGCAGCCGAGGCAGAGGCCCCTGCAGACGGTGCTACCACCCCATTGGCTGCTCACTGCACACACCCCCTCGGGCTGTAACTGCCAGATTTTTGCAACAATTTGTCCAAAGGCAAATCCCATGAAAACAGCTGCAATCACAGCAGAGGAAAGTTCACAGGGCTCTGTGCTTAATACAAGAGAGACTTGGGGAGTCAGGAGCCTCCTCACCATGTAATAGTTTTCAAGTCGGGTGGGAGTTTTCTGGGTGTTGGTTGCAGCAACTCCCTTCTCCTTCACAGAGATGCGGACAGGATTTCGCAGACCTGCTCGCACAAGGTTCTCTACTTCTTGAGTCTGAGTTGCTGAGAAGAGGCCAGTTCGTCTCTGCTTGGGCAAAAAGTCCAGAATGGTATTTAAACTGCAAGCAAACACAATTTCAAAGTCAAATGACTCCTAGCTTCCACACAGAGCAAAATGAACAATCAGAGCTTTTAAAAGATAATGCTTTAGGCGTTTGGGTAATGTATGTGCTACACCAGCTGGGGCTTTAACTTGGTTGTGCATTTTCCTGCATTTTCAGCTTTTCTGTGCCTGATTTCCTATCTGAAATGGGGAATTGTAGTTCCTGCATCCCTGGGGTGGCTGGGTGGGAACTATATAATACACTGACAGCCTCAAAAGAGAGGTTCTCTACAGGAGTTTGAGGTGTTTAGTGGGGTTTCTATAGTGCGTTTATATAACAACTACATGTGTGTCCAAACCCAAGGCTTTAACTATGAGCTAATACATTAAGCTGAGCGTACTTGTCCTAAAATTACCTTTTTGATGACCAGATTTACTTTGTGTCCCTTTCCCCCAGCTTGCAGATTATCTTTGCACCTAAATTCTGTAAAGACTACAAGACAGGCCGGCCAACAGGAGGGTAAGACGACTAGGGAAGAGCGGATCCTCCAGGCACACTTACTGCAGATGGAGATATTTTGCTTAAGTTCTCACCAATAAGATGCTCGTGTTTAAAATAGCAAATTACTTGATGTGATCTTCAATTAAAAACTTCTGGGCAAAAATTAATTTCAGTGCAAATAAGTCTCATGAGTTTCTGTCTCTCTCATCCTAATTTTATAAAAACAACACAACGGGTGTCCCCAGATGGACAGCACCCACGCCTCTCCTCCGCCTCGCTCCCGGGCAGCCCATCCATCCATTTAAAAGGCGAGCCGCCAGATGTGCAGGCGGAGCAGAGGCGGGGCAGGCTGTGCCTGCTTTGGGGCAGCCCTGCTGGTGCTCTGAAACATCCAGGAGCACCGTCAGCGGAGCGGGCACCCTCTGTTCAGCAGGCAGTCGCTGCAGCTCCGCTGTCGGCTGGAGGTTGCCCCGGGCAACACCAGGGAGTTCTAGGTGGCAGCCCAGAGCGTCCGACGATCCGTCCACAACTCTATGGCATGGGGAGGGGGCGCCACACGGGTGGACCATGAGCTGCAGCAGCCACTGGGTCCGTTTTAAATGAACCCAGGCAGGGCTGCAGCTGGCCAGACACAGGGTGCACATTCATGTCCATGTGGAAACACCCATTATCTAAAAGTTATATCCTAGGAAGAATTGTCCTGAAGATAAACTACTTGCTGGGACCCAGGAGATGCGTGTTCAGTTCCCAGCTCCGTCAAGGGTTTTCCATGTGACTTTAGGGAAGCCACTTCATTTCTTCGTGCCTCATTTCTTCCACATCTCTACTTCATAAAGGGTAGCAGAGCTACATTTATCCAGGTCCGTGAGGTGTTTGGCAACTACAGTAAATAATGGTAGCCGTGTGGGTTTCTCTATTTGTTTCTTAATTGTCATCACATTTAGGTTTGTAACGTATTTTGAGCGACTTGGATAGAAAGTGTTAATCACGTGCCCATTAGGAGAATATTTAGAAATACCTTGCTTCAAAGCCCATATCCAGAAGCCTGTCTGCTTCATCCAACACCAGAACTTCGAGCGATTTCACACAACTTGCTAAATCCAGGCCATCTGCTTTTCTTCTGAACATATCCTCCAAGCGGCCTGGAGTGGCTACAACGATGTTTCCACTGTTGGGGGAAGGATTTTGGCTTAAGTCGTAATTCGTTTAGAATACCCGGATTTCAACCATCTCCCAGAATTTCATCTTACTAGGAACCTGTGCTCAGAAAAAGGGTTAAAAGCTAGTGGTGAGGACAGGTGGGAAAGTACTGCAGCATTCTCAATGTGGAAGAGAGCTCTGTCCACTGGATGTTTTATTAACATGGTAGACAGTGACGCCACTTTCTGATGAACAGCAGTGAAGTCAATGTAACTACTGCAATTTAGTTACATTTTATTATTATTATTATTATTTATTTTATGCATGTATAGGCTGCCCTCTCAGGGCGGCTCACAACACTCGTTTCAATAAATACAATAAAAGATCCAAAAATATATAAAATAAAACAATAAAAATCCAACTACCAAAAAATAGGCAGCATGTGAAAACATAAAATCCACCCACCCCTAACCCTCCCCAAAATCATCCCCTCCACCTAACTCCTGGCAGAAGAGCCATGTCTTGCATCGGCATCTAAAAACAAGGCAAGTTGGGCTGAGGCAAACGTCCACTGGGAGGAAGTTCCAGAGCTCTGGGGCAGCCGCTGAGAACGCCCCCCCAACCACCGCAGGAGCTGCCCCGGCGCCCAGGAAATGAAACGGTCCTTCAGATAGCTGGGGCCCAGGGCTTTNCCTGGCAGAAGAGCCATGTCTTGCATCGGCATCTAAAAACAAGGCAAGTTGGGCTGAGGCAAACGTCCACTGGGAGGAAGTTCCAGAGCTCTGGGGCAGCCGCTGAGAACGCCCCTCCAAACTCGCTGATAATGCAGGACTTCCAGGAAGCCGTCCCCGCAAGCAGACGGGCCGCCGCATTCTGCACCAGCTGCAGCTTCCGGGCCGTCACCATGGGCAGCCCCACGTAAAGTGCATCACAGTAATCCAGCCTCGAGGTGATGAATGCATGGATGACTGGCGAGATCGGAGTCCGAGATGTCCAGGATGGAGCTGGCAAAAGGCACTCCTGGCCACAGCCGACACCTGGACATCCAGGCACAGGTGCGAGTCCAGGAGCACCTCCAGGCTCTGCACACAAGGTGCAAGCACTGGGCAAACCCTGCCGATAATGGGGGATTCCTCCTCGCCCAGACCACCGACGAGCGTCACCTCTGCCTTGTCGGGATTCCGTTTCAATCGGCTAGCCCTCAGCCAGTCCCCCACAGCAGGCAGGCACTGGGAAAGCACAGAGACTGCTGGGCCTGGGTTGGATAAAAGGAGACATACAGCCAAGTATCATCAGCATACTGATGACAACGTAGCCTCCACTTATGCAGGCATGTGGGGCAGAAAATTTTCCGCTACCAATTTTTTCTGCAGAAAATTTTCCAGGGCTATAGGAAATTTTGCACAGGAAAAATTTCCAATTCTAAATTTTCTTATGCAAGTTAATTTTAATACAAATTTTTAAAATTGCATGGGAAATTTTTTCCAGAAAATGTTCTGGACATTTTTCCAATTCAAGATTTTCCAGAAAACCCACACCGCTGCACTTACATACGACCTCTCCCAGTGGCTGCATTTACACACTGAACAAAAGAGGGGACAAGATGGAACCCTGCAGGACTCCACACGAGACCCCAGGGGGATGAGGTACATTCCCCCGGACTACTCGCTGAGATCTGTCTGCCACAAATGAACGGAACCACTGTAAAACTGTTCCGTTCACTACAGCCAAGTAGTCCCGCAGGCGGGTCACCAGCACCTCATGGTTCAATATGTCAAAAGCTGCCGAGAGATCTAGCAGAACCAGCAGGGTCAAATACCCCTTGTCCAGCTCTACCTGTAGAGGTACCTGTAGGTCGTCCACCAATGCCACAAGCGAAGTCTCAGTACCATAACCCGGACAAAATCCTGACTGCGAGGGGTCCAGGTAACTGATACAGTCTAGATGCGCCTGCAACTGTTGGGACACCACCCGCTCTAACCATCCCTTATTAGGGAAGGTTAGAGACAGGCTGATAGCTCACCAGGGAATCAACGTCAAGAGATGCTTTCTTCTTGCTCAAGGAGGCCAAACCACCACCTCCTTAAGCAAGTCTGGCACCCTCCCCTCCCCAAGGGAGTCGTCGTTAACCCCAGACAGCACTGGCTCCGCACTGACCCTAACCAGCCAGGACAGGCAAGGATCCAGTTCACATGTCGTGGCCCTAACAGATCCCAGCACATCCCCCGCCTCAGCGGGTGTCTATTAGTTAAGTAGGTCAGGAGACACAACCTCTAACTATCAGGAGCTGGAAGTGAACAGCCAGGAATAGATCACTCCATTATGACCTGTTGGGTACTTCTCCAAACTGACCAATAATGTACACTGTTAGATACAGAATACTGGGCTTGATGGAACATTGGTCTGACCCAGTACAGCACTTTCTAGGACTTCTACAGAAGCTTCACTTTGTATACAAGTAATCCAATAAACCTCAATAGAACTACACAAGTTAAGTGCCCAAATAAGTCTGAAAGATCGAGCCCTAGTCTGCAGGCTTCTTGGGGCATTTCTGCTCTGGGAGGTGCCAGTAAAATCATATTCATTAATAAGCAACTCACCCCTGTTCTTTGAACTTCTCAATATCTTCCACAGGATTCCGGCCACCGATTAACAGGATCTGGCTAAAACAAATCACCCATCTTACTCAGATATCCATAAGCCAAAGCCAACAATAAACTTGTTTCTATTACAAGCCGGAATAGACTCACCTAAACTGGGGGAAGTATTTTGTGAAGCACGAGAGCACCTCATCAATTTGAACAGCAAGCTCTCGCGTGGGGGTGATGATGATGGCTCCAACCTGAACATTAGATATAGAGATTTAAACTGACAAGCATAAATCACCCCATTCACCAACTCTATTCAATATTAAATTCATCTATTAAAAGACACATAGTCCCAGGTTACGGATGTTTTAAGACCCTATTCCTGCAAATATTTAGGGGTGCAAACTCTGAAAGATCACCCCCTCCACTATGCTATGTCACGATCCATGAGGTCAGGCAGGAATGCCCTTTCGCAGGTACCCTCAATACATCAAGTCCGTACAGCAAGGGCATGTTCAAAGAGGCCTTCAGGTGGCTGCTGCACAGCCATGGAACATCCTCGCCGAGGCGGCGTCTCAGAGTCTGGGCTTCCAGAGGTGTTCTTATGTGGCCAGGCATTTGGCAGGCAAGGATAGGGTTTGTGAGGGGATTCATGTGTGTTTTTATTGTTTATGAGAGGATTTATGTGCATTTTGATTTCTTTATTCCTATTTTATATGTTTTTATATGTTGTTACCCACCCTAAAATTTCAAGATAAGTCAGGAGACAAATTTAAATAAATAAAATATTAACTTTACTCAAATTAAAAAAATCACAAAGTCCTCAATCTATATATTTATTTATACAGAACCAACTAACTAGCAGTTACCAACTACACAATTTTAACGAAACACTAACTCTCACCTGTAATTTCTTTAGCCTTTCTTCCCGTCGGAGAAGAATTTCTATCATGGGGATTACAAAAGCTAATGTTTTGCCACTGCCTGTCACCTGGGAAAATCAAAGCAAAGTAAAATGTAGTCTCTTTAATGTGTTAAAACAAAACTGTGAAATCATCTCTCAGAATACTCACTGCTTCCGCAGCCACATCTTTGTTGTTCATAAACAGAGGGACGGTTGCAGACTGAAAGAGAGAGCAAGAAACACTATAGGATTAGTAAGCTAGGGGTGCTGCCAACCAAACTTATGAAGCAGGAGTGAGGAAACTTTTCCTTCCCGTGGGCCACTCTGAACAATAGTACAAGCTTCCACAGGCCACACAGGAGTTGGGGGTGTTCAAGACAAGGAGAAGAGGTTCAGACTATGGATCAATGCTGTGGATCCAGTCCCTATTCTGGAGCGCATGCCCTCATCTCCTCTCCCTCTTCCTTAGCTTGACCACAACTGGATCCATGGGCCAGATCCAGTAACTGGAAAGGAATCAGATTAAAAAAACAGTTGTAACCCCTGGGCTGGAGGTTACCCATTCCTGTTACAGCGCTCCATTCATCCAAATATATGAAGGCGTTTTTTAAAAAAAAAAAAAAATTAAAAAAAGAGGAAAAAGGAGGGGGGGGGGGGCGGGTAACCAGCATCAATTCTATTTTGCATAGCATTTTTATCTAAGCGCTGCCCCCCAAAATGAGAGACGGGAAGAGGCAACCGTGTCACTACACCGTCCCCACTCACAGAAGACTCTGGGCCCATCATGGTGCGGGCAAGAGGGTTCCACGTCATTGTTAGGACTTTGCCTCACAACAGCTACGTGGAACCCCCCCCCCACACCAGCAACAGAAGAAGCTGCATCACTCAGGCTGCCACTGCCTAGTGCTCTCCAGAGGGTGAAGCAGACCCTGAACCCCACTTACAGCAGCTGAAATCATGATGGGGGCTGAACCAGAGGCTTTCCCAGGCAGCAGCAGAAGGTAAGCCCCCTCACCCGCACATAACAAAATTGTGCCTAAGGGGGTGGGAGTGGGGAACAGCTATGTGATCTGGGTTCCCCATGTCGGCAATCCCAGTCCCGGCTACTGTGACATTTAAAGCCACCTTCAACCATGAGGAGAGGAGGGGTAAGAAATTTGCTCTAAGGCTGTAGTTGTCGAACTTTTTTTAACCATATCCTCCCTTCCACTTATCGTAGTCAAGCCTTCTACTCCTATCCTTCTTCCCCACCTCTGTTACTTCCTGTCTCTCTCCCCCTTACCAGCCCATTATCTGGAGATTCTCATTCCTTCAGTGACAGTGTGGAGCTAGGCAGGGGGGATCCTTCTTTTATTATTATTACTATTAACAAACATTTATATAGCGCCAGCAGTGTACCTGGCACTTTACAAAGTAATAAAATAGACAGGGTCCCTGCCCCTAGGACTTACAATCTTGTGCACCTTCAGCGCACACACCCCTCAGAGCCCACCCTGCAGTCTGAGAACCTAGGCTCCAGAGGGGCACATTCCCTCAAAACACAACTGGGGGGGCGGGGGTAATTTCCTGGGATTATTGTACCCCTAAACTACATAAAACCTCTCCGTGGCCATCGCACAACCAGTGCCTCCGTCCGAAACTACCTCCTGCTTCCCCCTTTTTGGGTCACACCAGGGGGTCCTCGCCCAGTCTTACATACCGTTCTGCCACAAGACAGCAACCCTTCCATGGGAAACAGGATGGAAGGCAGGAATTAGGGGGGGGGGGCACCTAAGCACGTTTTTTAGGGACACTTATGAAAAATACATGTTCCAGGGCCTGCATTTGGCACCCAATGTAGGGCCTGCAACATGTATTTTTCATAAGTGTTCCCTAAAAAACGTGCCTAGGTGGCCCCCCTGGCAGGAGTCTTCCCCTGGCTGCAAAGGAGCTGGCGGGCAGAGGGGATGGGGGATGCGGAGACCTGAGCACTATTAATGGGGGCAGTGGGCACAGCCAGCCCCACGGGGGGCAGCCACCCTATACTAAAGGGGGAGGGGAGAACTCCCCACCGTATAATTAAAGGGAACGCAAGGCAGGCCTCCCTCCTTCCTACCTACCTGCACCGGGGTCATGTGGGGGAAGCGCAGCTCCCCCAGGGCGTGCAGGACGCCAGGGCTCAGTGCCACGGGCAGCGACTCCCAGCTCCCCTCGGTCACCGACTCCATCGTGGCCGGGCTCGAGAGGCGTCCGTCTGCCCCAGCTTCCCCCACGCCCATTGGAGCTCTTCCTCAATGCGTCCGGAAGGAAACACCGGTTGAGAGCAGATTGGTTCCGGGACTGTTATATCCCCCCCCCAGTTCTCCCGCTCCACGCGCTTCCTAGGTGGAAATTGCGAGTCCCCTGAACTCAATGAGAAGCAGCTTAGATTTTGGTCAGGATTTCACCGTTGGAAAAGAGCCCAGCAACAGCACCCACAGGACCACTGTCCCACCCTAAAGTATATCACACAAGGTGTTTTTTTTTTAAAAGAGGAGGCTGCAAAATTGTGAGTTTGGGTTGGTGGAAATATTGGTGATGTGACATCACAATCACTTCTGGTTATTCGTTTTTCAATTACATTTCTGTTTAAAACTCAACAGATCTTCCTTATATAGAAACCAATGAAGTTCTACGTTTATATATACACACACACACACACACATATATATATATATATACACACACACACACACACACACATATATATATATATATACACACACACACACACACATATATATATATATATACACACACACACACACACACACACACAGATGGAGGGGGACCAGGCGTGATCTGTGCAACATAGTATTAGGAGTGGAAGGGATGTCCTGTAGCAGTGACAAACCACACTGAAGTGCAGAGCAAACCTCATAGTAAAAAATGAGCACCCCCCCCTCTGTTTATGTGGGGTCAATGCATTAAAGTCAAACTCGCACCCACCCCTCCAGCTAACTGGGCACCTGCTGCTGAGCCAGTCTGTTAACCTCATCTAGAAGAGGGCCTCTTTCCATGTTTCAGCATAATTGCTAAGATCAGTTACGGTACCCTTACTATAGTGCACCAAATCCCAATGAAAGCACACAAAGGCCACCTCAGTGGCTGCTGTAGAACTTTGGCCCCAGGGTTTGCAAAAGCTGGAGTCTGAGTATTTTTCTCACAGCAATATAAGACCTATTTTAGGTAGGTTTTTAAGCAAGTGGGGATAGAATGAGGGAGGTTTTTAGGATATTTAATAGAGCATATATTTAAGGGCTTCATTTTATGTATATTTTACATATTACCCTGAACCTTCACAAAAGGATGGGTTAGAAATCTAAATATATAACCCACATTATCTTTACCACCTAAGCTTCTCTGAGGGAATCACACACTGCTCATCTTTCACAAGTCAAAATGGTTGCCAAGAATTTAAATGCTAGAGGCATAATCACAAAAATGACCAAAAAAAGGAACTTCTCCTTCCACGATCACTAAAACTGATTCTAAAGCTGCTCACACCAGACGTTTTCTCTACAGCACTGAAGAACTAGTGAGAGAAGTCTCCGAACCTGTCTTTAGGATGTCATTCTGAACTACTGAAATCAAAGAGCTTTGCCATTAATTACCTTGGAGCAGGGCCAGTGCCCAAGAGCTCAGTCTCTTTAAATAAACCATGCTTGTTGGTTATTTGGTTGTAAAAGAATCTGACTCTGAATCACTTTATGATTTTCACTGACAGCAGTGCATGTGTTGTCAATTAATGTAGAAGTACCCACAGGGGAGGAAATAATGGTGGGATGATGGAATTGTTCCCTGTGTTTAGTTTAACACAAACTCTGGAAAACTCCTTACCTATGTAGAAATAGGTAGGGATTTCAAGGATATGGGAATTACAAAAAGGGGTAATATTAAGTAATGAGGTCTCCAAAAACAAGGCATTGCAAAGAAAGTATTAGTAAATGCACTAAGTTAACCTACAACCTCTTTTCTATTGATATAAAATCAAACAAGTTCCTCCCCATGGACTGTTTCAATTACCAGAAGTCATTGCCTAGGATATTACGGTGACATTTACTTTCTTGCAAATGAAGAGTGGATCTCCAGTAATAGCCAGAAGACAATAGTAGGGTAGCAGTGCTGAGTTATTACATCTCAGGGAAGGTAAATTTTAATACTTGCATACAGACACTTTAACAAGCACATATGTGGAAATAGGGAATGCTCAGCTCTTAAGAACCAGATATGCAATTCAGACTATTCCAGTAGGACAGAGCAGCAGCATAGCTCCAGTAGGTTTAGTATATTAATCCAAGGGACCACCATAATTGATACATCATAGCTGAAGATACAGACCTTGCTCCCAAAGCTTACAGTTCAAGGACAGGCAAAATACAAGACCCATTAGATAGACAGGTCAAATGTTCAACTTTCACTTTATAAATGATGTTAATGAACTGGGAAATATTAGTAAAAGATTGTCAAGACATCTTAATTTGGAGAAAAGTAACTGTTTAACCACCAACCACATTAACATGAACCAGAAACGATCAGAAACAAGGTGGGTAACTTTGGCTGCTTTCACACATGCAGGAACACGTCCTTAGAAGGTCGGGATAGGGGACAGGCACACAAATCAGGCGCATCTTTGATCACGTGGGAATCCCTAGAAGTGCGTGACTGAAGCTTTTAGGTGCATTTACAAGGGTTCTTTCCCTTATAAACCCGCATAAAAGGTTCAATCATGCACCTTTGAGCATTCCTAGGAGATCAAAGACACTCCTAATTTTCATGCACATCCCTTCTCCCGACCTTCTACGGACACGTTCCTGCGTGTGTGTGAAATCAGTCTGTTCGATAAACCTGCAAAATGCTGCTTCACCCAAATGTGTATAGAACTTTTACTAGCATTACATTGCGTTGCTTCAGGCGCTGGAGTACCAGTGTATTCTCGGATGCACAGGAGCGACCGGAATGTTTAGAATTCGTGTGCCATTGTCTGCCAGGCAGAACTTCTCAATTTTGCCAAGTACTTACTTCTGCCCAACTACTGTGCATCAATAATGAAGGGAGATCATTAATTTAAAATAGCAACATGACTCCCTACAAGAACAAAGAGGGGGTACGTATTTGCCACACAAGGGGGACATATTTGCATCCAATGCAATCATTTCTCATACAGATAAGATTTAAGTAATGGTGTCAGTGAAGGTAACCAAAAAGCCGGAAGTTCTTCACATAAATATGAAATACACGCAATGTATTTCTACTCACGCTCACTTTCCCAAAAGAATAATTGAACCAGCACAGAGCTCAGACAAGAAGAGTTCGAGATTTCCCATTTAAAGTCTTAGACCAACACCAGGCTTTTTTCTTTTTCCTTTTTTTAAAGAATTTATTTATTTTAATTGAACCTGGGTCATTTAGATTCACAAGCAATTTTAAATGTACATCTTTGAATTCAGTTTGGAAGTGTCTCACACAAAAAAAGTTGGCACACAACAGTTGTGTTGAGGTGCGGCGGCAGCCCTGGAGAACTGCTGAAAGTGTTTTGCTCAAGGCTGAAAAACTTGACTTGGAACATGAAAACCAGTAACAAATTTTTAATTAAATTAATTGTACAAAACTGTTCTGTTACTTGTAGAGCTTTCCCATCCCCCACCCCACTTGAAAATATCCCACCCCCCTCCCAAAGAAAAGATTACAACCAACATCAGTCAACATAATCCTGGTTCAGCGCCCACACCACAGACAGAAGCTTTTTTTAATTTTTTTAACCCCTCATCCCATACCAAGAAAATAACTGTTCATAAAAAAAACTGAAATCCATGTGTGCCTGAAAGAGAGAGAGAAAAACAACACACCAGTATTCAAGATGCTAATTATGACTTGACAATGGCCTCCTTTACCACTTAAATTAAAGCAAGGGCTGTATAGCATAGCATTAAACCCCTCCCTCGAGATACATTAACCCTTTGGCTTCAGGAGTCCAGGTTTCTGGGACACTAATGCATTCTTCAATAGTGCGAACAGCATGAGAGTCAGACCTGCAAGCACAAAAGGGTTAAGAACTACTGTTTGCAAAGACACCTCTTACTACTGCCTTGGATTAGGATTTTAACTGGGGGGGGGGGGAAGGACACTAGAGCCACATGATAATTGATAAAAGTAGAGAATGCATTTTCATCTGAATTATTATTATTATTTTTTAATTAAAAAGAATCCAGGGAACAAGTCAGTGAATTGAGATAAAATTACTGGAGATTTTGTTTTATACAGTAACCAGGTACATGTACTATACTGGAAACAGCCATCTACCAATCAGTCACATCAGAATGAAGCCTGTCTCCATGGTTTCTTGGCAGTACTTTAAGCAAACAGGAAAAGGTTTGGATACTGTAACATCTATAGCATTTTTAAAGACGTAAAGAATCGAAATTGCATCACAGTAGGGCCTTGGTACCACTTTCCCTTGACAACTGCATTTTGTTATGAAAGCAGAAGTTTGGAAAGAGACTGCAAAGTTGCTGCATTACTATATTTGGGTCACAACACACAAAACCACCCACCCTGGTGTAGTCCCACTGAAGTCTCAACTCCCGAGTAAGTGATTCGTGGCCCTGAATTCTAGCATTTGCAATCTGGCTGGACCGGATATAACAGACTAAGTGGATTTCAAGTGACAAAATTATGCCAGTGAAGTGACAAGGGAGTTCAGCACAGCATTTGCTACAGAAGTTATATAAAAACCCATTTCATTTTAATCTAGGAAGGAACTTAAGCAAGTTTTATAGTTCAGAAAACAGGGATTAGAAACTAAGAAAATTGACTTTTTTGTGACCAAGCTGTTTCGAGAGAAAATGAATTGAGAGTTTGGGATCAGTTTGCTTAAACAACTCTTCGGACTTCAAAAAACCTCTTCAGGTAGTAGATTTGTCCCAGTGTCATGGAAACTAGTACAAGGGCTTCGAAGAATGACCAGAGGACCACTCTGCTGTTTGTGTTGTCATTAACTGTTGAGAAAAAGACAGAACAGGTAAGTGAATAATAAGCTCTACTCAGAGCCTGCAGTAAGAGATTTTACAGTTAGCACAACACACACTACGCACTTCTCTGTTTGCTTGCATCTTCCACAATATCAACCAAGTAAATGCCTGGGTGGTCAAATAGGTTAATAAAGGGGTGGGGAATGCTGCAGAGAAGTTGAGGCAGGGATGTATTCAGAGTGGAAGAAGCAAGGGGAGGAGCCAGATCATGGATCTCAGTCATCCCATGTCTTTATGCACATATCCTCATCTCTGCTCCCTTATCCAGAGTTCAGTCTCTCAGTGCTTGGGAATAGCAACTAGATCCAGGGGCCAGATCCAAACAGGAAAGGGGGCAAATAGAAACTAGCCACAGGCTGCATTTGGCCCCGCAGGCCTGAGGTTTCCCAACCCTTGGGGGCAGACTGGAAGCTGACTGAAAGGTTAACAATCCCAGAGATTCAGGCAGTTCAAGCCATTTACAGGTCAATTTTCCAATTCAGAAAGCAGCTTCTCTCCCTCTCTCTTCCACCTGATTCACAATGTTGAGACAGTATCTTTCAACTGCAAATCCAGGCATCATTCAGTGCCATCCTCTCCTCTTCGTACAGATAAACCCCCACTTTACCCTCTAGCTTTTCNAAAAAAAAAGACTAAGGTGGCAGGTGTTGAGCCTTTTCCTTCACCAAGGTCAGTATTATTCTTGGAAAAATCTGTGAAATCATTAATATTAAAGAGTGAGTGAAACCACAGTCCAAAAGCTTTGGAAGTTACAGAGTTCTGTGGTCTTACCAACACTGATTTTGACATAAAGGACACAAAAACTGTTTATTCTACAAGGTAACAATATTGGCTTTCCAGCCCAGTCTCTGTGCTACTGCAGGCACCATGTTTAGGATTAAAAAAAAAATTCATTGTACTGACCGCTTGTGGTCACCAAAGAGCCTCTCTGGAGCTCCAGCTGCAATAAACAGAACCATGATCGCACTATATTCTGCTGCCTTCAGTAGTGGCAGCCTGGTTGGTTTGCAGCAGTGCTTCTGCCAAAAAAGGAACCAGACAGGTGAGTCACAAAGAAATGCAAGTGTATATCCTGAGAAACTGGATGCAAGTTTTCCCCTGCTGCCTCTCAAACTACTACATAGTGCATTTTGTCCTACTGCACCTCAGAACATGCTGCATTTGGGAGACTGCACATGCGCGAGGAGTGAGCAGACGTCCCCGCCGACAGCTCCGCAGAGCGCAAAACACTTGCCCCGGTAAGAAAGCTAAAAGACGACCCAAAACGAAATGGCCAAGCAGGGGAACCCCCTCCCCGCAAAATCCACCGAAAAAGGCATGCTCCGCGGCTTCTGTAAGGCTAAAAATAGCCTAGACAGAGAACACGTGCTGCAGGAGCCGATGGGCAAAATGGCGGCTGGAGCGGAGCCGCGGGGCCCGGAGGAGACTTCCCATGAGGGAGGAGGGGGCCCACAAACACTCCAGAGTCTGACTGAAGATACGAAGTCAGACTTAAAATCAGAATTACAAAAGGCCAGCGTACATGGAGACAAGTTGTTTAATAAGATTAGTAAAGTACAGCAAGTATCTGAGGAAACCAATGTAAAGATGGAAAACCTTGCAAAAAATGTTCAAAACCTAGAAGACAGGATGACTAGAGCAGAGGATCAGGCAGTTAGCCTGGAAAATGAACTAGCACAAACGCAAAAAATAGTTCAGTCACTAAAGGAGAGGATGGAAGATATTGAAAATAGATCCTGACGCTCAAACCTCAGAATAGTGGGGGGCCCGGAAGGGGAGGAGACAGAGGAGATGGAAAGCCTGTTAGGGAAATTTTATTTTAATATTTTCTCTGAGGAAAAGCCCACACCACCCCTGAAATAGAAAGAGCCCACCGGGCATTGCGCCCTAAACTTAAGGATACAGAGCATCCACGAACAATTATAATAAAATTCCTGCGTTATAAGGACAAAGAGAGAATCCTAAAATTAGCCAGAGGAAAGCAACAACTCCAATTTAAGGGAAACAACATCAGGCTCTACCCAGATTATGCATTTGAGACTACACAAAAAAGGAACAGATGGGCTGGATACTACTTGAAGCTACAGCAAATGGGTCTGAAACCACAAGTGAGGTTCCCAGCCACGATGACAATATGGGTGGATAACAAGAGAAAGTTTTTTGAGGATACAGAGGAGCTGGATGCTTTTTTACAGAGACATAAGGGGAGGGCTTGAAAAGGGGAAGAAAAAAAAAAGAGGGGGGGTATGAAGGCAAACAAAAAAGCAAGGAAATAAGGTATAGTGAATGTTTAAGGGTTGTTTTTCATGTTATATGGATTGTTGAACAATATAGAAACTGTTAAAGAGCTAAGAACAAAAAGGGGGTTAAACTAACAAAAATTTTAGAAAAGAAAAACAAACGCTGGGGCGGGGAGAAAAGAGGAAAAAAACCTATACTGGATAAGGAGCAAGGGGAAGAGAAAGCCAGCCAGAGGTAACATCAGGCAAACCAGGAGAGAAGGAACAGAGCTCCGGGGTAAGGGGCAGACTATAGGGGGAAGAGAAGGGAACAAGACATGGGTGGGGGTCACCAGGGGGAGAGGGTGGATAAAGCAGGCATCAACACCAGAACTAAATTGGAACTAAACTAAGGAAATTAGAAGAAAGAAAGTTCCGATATGACACTAAGATTTAAAACAATTGCACTAAATGTGAAGGGGCTGAACCACCCAGTCAAAAGAAAGAGAATGAAAAACATCTTAAGGGAACAGACAGCTGACATATACTTCTTGCAGGAGACCCACTTAATAAAAAAAGATCTAGACAGGTTTGCAACAAAAAACGCAGGGGTCATAGCAGCAGTATGCGGACCAAGGAAAAAGGCAGGCATCCTCATAGGAATGAGAGAGGAATTATAGCCGAAAATAAAGAAAGTAGTAAGAGATGAACAAGGCCGATATATAATAGTAAATGCTGAAATACAAGGGACAAAATTGGCTTTGGTAAATATATACGCCCCCAACGAGAATAAAAACTGTTCCTGAAAGAGGTAATGAAACTCATAGGGGAAGAGGCGGAGGGGACTCGGATAGTCCAAGGGGATTTCAATACTTACGTCACAGAAATGGATACCTCTAGGCAGATAAAGGTTGCAAAGTGGCAGACGGAGATAGCAGAGGAGTTGGACCAAACGGGATTAGTGGATGGGTGGAGAATAAGGAACAAGCAAGTAAGGGAGTACAGTATAGCTTCGTCTCAGCAGTACATGGGACCTTTTCTCGTATATATCATTGCTGGGTGGGGAAAAGTGAACTCCAGGCGATAAAACAATGCTCAGTACTACCATTAGTAGTATCAGACCACTATGCAATAGCAACTAATGGGGTAAGGAGCAGACAGGGCAGAGCAAAACGTGGAGAATGGACACAGCCTTGCTGGCCAGTCCGGAGACAGTAAACCAAATCCAAGAAGAGATTAAAACCTACTTCAAGCTGAATGTGGGATCTGTGGAATCTATCTTTACACTATGGGAGGCAGCAACGGCAGTGATTAGAGGGAAGATAATTGCCATTAAAGCAAATATCAACAAACAAAGAAAGGCAAGGGAGAAGGAGCTATATCAAGAACTACTGGAATTAGAGACTAAAGCCAAGACACGTAATTGCCCCAAATTGAGGGAAGAGATTACAAAAACCAGGGGGGAAATTAATGCTATAGAACAACAACAAAAAATTAGACAACTGAAGAGAGTGAAGTGCTTTTATTCTGACCAGGGTAACAAAGCGGGCAGGGCCCTGGCCAGGTTGGTTCAAATCAAAAAGAACAAAGGAACAATAACTAGTATTAAAAATCACCAGGGGGAAATAAGTGCGGATCCTCAACAGATTCAGGAAACCTTCGTGCAGTTTTACAAGAGGTTATGCCAATCAGAGAACCCAGACCCTGAAAAAATAAAGGAGTTTCTTAGTACAGTTAATATGCCAAAGTTTAATCAAGCACAAATACAATATCTTAACTCGCCATTTACGGTAAAAGAAATAAGCAGCACCATTAAAGGAATGGCGAGAAACAAAACACCGGGACCGGATGGATACCCGGCAGAGTTTTATCACAAATACAGAAAACTAATAGCCCCATACCTGGTCAAAATATACAATGCAATTACAAAGGAAAAGGAATTACCAACCTCATTTTATGACGCTCAGATAATATTAATACCCAAACCAGACAAGGACCACTCACTATGCGGTAGCTATTGCCCCATATCATTATTAATTCTCGATTTCAAGATTCTCACCAAGACATTAGCAAACAGACTGGCAGGAATAATTGGCAACGTTATACATCAGGACCAAGTGGGCTTTATTCCAAACAGACTGGGGTCTGACAACATACGAAAGACGGTTAACATAATGTACCATCTAAATAAAACTAAAACACCAGCAATATTAATTTCAGCCGATGCGGAGAAGGCCTTCGATTGCCTTGAAACTAGTAGCACATTTCAGATTCTGGAAAAAATAGGAGTCAAAGGGGAATTCTGCACATGGCTGGCAGCCATATCTCAAAAACCCAGAGCTAGCCTAGGGATAAATGGGCAAAGTACCAGGCAATTTAAAGTGACTAGAGGCACAAGACAGGGATGCCCTTTATCACCTCTACTATTTGATTTGACCCTGGAGCCGCTAGCGTGCGCTATCAGCCAAAATGAGAAAATCAAAGGGGTTCAAATAGGGAAACTGGAGGCCAAGATAGCATTATTTGCAGATGACATGTTGCTATACATAGCAGAGCCAAAGAAATCTATCCCGGAACTATTAAAGCTGATAACAGAATACAGCCAGGTGTCAGGATATAAAATCAATGTACAGAAATCCATTGCTATGATTATGCCCCAAACGCAGAGATACATACATAAGCAGATTAAAGAAAAACAACCGTTTATAGAGACACAAGACAAAATCAAATACTTAGGAATACAGCTCACAAGGGACCCCAAAGATCTGTACAGAGAGAACTACATAGAGGCTCTAACGCAAATTAAGAGGGATATAGAGACATGGAATAATATCACGGCCTCTTGGCTGGGCAGGATCAATCTATACAAAATGCAATTACTGCCCAAGGTACTATACAGAATAATGGCTTTACCCATTCAAATACCTAAAACATTTGCTCAAATGCATGATAGAATTATGATGGATTTTATTTGGAATAATAGGAAAGCACGTATCAAAAAAGAGACTTTGCAAAGACCAAAAGGAAAAGGAGGGGTAAATATGCCTAACATCAAACTATATTTGAAAGCAGCTTCCCTAAGAGCAATCAAGGACTGGTACAGTCCACAGAAAGATACACATTGGGTAAACCTAGAGGAAGAAATATTAAAGGTTAATAAATTTGAACACATAGTGACTGACACGGGTGAAAAGGAAGATAAGGAATTAAATAAAAAGAAGTTTAAACAAAAAAAAAAGGAATGGAAGAAACATCCCTTTGCAGGGAGGGTACTAACAGTTTGGGCAGCAGTAAAGCAAAAGGCAGGCATACGCAGAACAGCCATGCCGACAGCATTGATCGATAATGCAAGCATGACCAAACAAGGAATAGCTGTCCAGCTGAGGAAACAGCTGAATTACAAAAATACCACAGTTGTTCGGGGGGACCAATTTATGACTAGAGAGGACGTACAAGAATTGATAGAGCAAACGATCAATATCTTTCAATACTATCAGCTTAAAGGCGAGATCAATCAGGGCTGCTTGATACCACACTATACCAGACCCCCGAAACCTATTGAGCTAGAACTCTTTTCAAAAGGGACAAACAAGGGGATGGTGGCGAGGGTGTATTGAGCATTACAGGGGGAATGGTTTAAAGAGGAGCCGGAATATGTCAATAAATGGGGCAAATTACTGGGAGAAAATTGGGAAGAGGGTCAAAAGCAGGAGATAACGAGACATACGATAGAATGTTCAGGATCCTTAGAGGTACGAGAACCGGTAATTAAAACCATAATGTTCTTCTATTTGGATCCAAGAAGAATGTACAAGATCAGGGGGAAGGGTACGGATAAGTGCTTAAAGGGATGCGGACAAAAGGCAACTTACTTGCATGTGCGGTGGGAATGCCCCAGGATGCAAGCATTTTGGTCAATGGTATGGGACAATATACAGAAAATAACTAAAGGAACAATACCATTTAAACCGGACACAGCACTGTTCGGACTGTCCCCGTCAACGCCTCTTGTAGGAAACAAAAGACCCATTTGCACTACAATGATAGCAGCAGTCCTCAAAGCAATACTACAACTCTGGATTGATAAAAGAACACCAGACACTCAAAATTGGATGAACAATATGTGGTATCTATTCTCCATGGAGAAAATTATGGCGACCATGAGGGACAAGACAAAAAACTTCAATGCTAAGTGGTTTCAATGCCTGGAACTGATGCAAAAACCCACCACAGAAGAAGATCAGCGTACCTACTTGTTTGACTATTTGCTATGAACGTAAGAGCATTAGTAGAGCCTGAAAAGAGAGAAAAGGAGGGGGTCAGTGGATAGCAAAGGATGACGTGTACTGGTGCTGATGGGGAGGGATGCGAAGGGGGGGACGGGGCGGGGGAGAATATGTTTAAGAACCGGAAATGAACAAATGCAATGTAAAAAATGTGTTAACTTGTTAAAGGAAAAAATACAAAAATGTTATTTAAAAAAAAAACCCAACATGCTGCATTTGTCTGGTGAAGTTATCTTATTTGCACAGCAATTTGGGATTATAATGGAGCAGGAGAGACTTTAGTAAACTGAAAGCAACATTGATTCAAACCTGACAACAGGAGATCAGCTGTGGTCCGTCGTCCACGCTAATCAGCGCTAGACCAGGAGAAGTAACCTCAACCACATCCCTTGCGAAAGGAAACTTCTACCAAGCACTTTCCCAAGAGCATGGAGAGGAGCTAAGAAAGGGGAGTTTTAGATGATGATGATTTTGTAAGAAAACTATCCCAATTTAGCAGTCTCCTTTCTTGATGCTTCTGCCAAAAGAGAACCTGACAAGTGGGCCACATAGTCCGAGGATAAAGAAATACAAGTGGCCACAAGAAAGGACTTCGTGGAGATTTTGGAAATTGTACTGCCCGAGTGCTCAGTCGGAATGATAGCCCGATAGAACACATAGACAGTGTCCAGAAATATTTCGTAACATTGAGGCAAATAAAGCTCTAGCCACTTGCGATCTAGAAACTTTAATAAAGTGAGTGGGGAAAAAAAGTTCACTTGACTGCCCCACCACAACACAGGTGGAAAGAGGCTACGTGGGGGATTTAATGCAACTTGAGCACAGCCTATTTTAAAGGTCTCCTCGACTAGAAGTAAGACAATTCCTTTGCTTCTATGGCCTGGATCAGCCAGTAAGCCCCAACTTCTATGTATATTCCACTCCCATCCCCTGCCTCCCCTTCACCTCCATGCTCAAGCCAGCCACGCTCACCCCTGAAAGAGAAATCACTGCCCCTTCCCCACCCCGGCTGCTACCTCTCCTGCCACGCAACTCGTAACATTCACATTCCCTTCCTGGGCCAGCACCCAGCTCTTACCCTATTAACCTCCCAATATTTCCCTGCCAGACTAGCCCCCCACACCCACAAATTTAATTATAACCCCCACACACACACACAGCCACCACCATCCGTCTTCCCATTGGGCACCGCACACGCCCGAATACCCCTGTCCTAGGGAACCTTCTCCAGCCCAGCTCTCCTAACCCCACCCCCAAACTATCCACAACCCGCACTCCCCCCGTATCTACCTTTGCCTCTTCTGCAGCCTAACTCCCCTGCTCCTACAAGCTGCCCAGAACCTTCCTTCCCATTCCTCTCTGGGCATCCCATCCCCAACCCACAGTCCCTGCCCCCGTACTCAACTCTCCCATTTGCTCTTCTAGCAAACCCTCCCTCCCCTCAAACACCGCCTTTGCCTCTTTCTTCCCATGGCCCTATCCTCCCCCCCCCTCCCCTCGCATGCCACCCAACTTCCCCACGTCCTCTCTCCTGCCCCCTGCCCTTCCGTCGACCCTCATCCCATTTTTAGCAGGAGAGTGCGGGATATCAATGGAAACTGAAATGAAAAAATCCCCCAAACCATTCACCTGCCCAGCGAACTCTCCTCTTTATCCCACCCAGTCCTCGCCCTCTTTCCCCCACATCCGCCTCCTCCTCACAGATTCTACCCCAGCTCCCTCACCCCCTTCCCTAGAAACCCCACATGCCCGCCCCCTCATTAATTTCCCATCTACCCTTCTTACCGTGACCCTTCCCTTTCCCCAGCCACTCCCTTCCCTCTCCTGCCCGCATCCCCATATCCCCCCACCCAGCCACCCCTAGTCCGCCCTCCTCCAGCCGAACTCCCCTTCCCCCTTGAGCTACCCAGCCACCCCATCCCAAATCCCCCTCTCTTCGCCAGCCCAGCCCCCCGTCCCCCCCCCTGACTCGCCCCCCCATGTCCCCTTCCCCGGGTACCTCCCCCCTCCAGCCCATCACACCCACCCAGACTGACCTCCACGTCGATGTCCAGGAAGCCGCCTTCAGCCACCTCGAAGATGAGGCCCATCTTGGTGCCCGAGGGGACGCGCTCCAAGAAGCATTCCTCCGCGTGCGCGTCGATGCTCACGAAGTAGCCGGCGGCCGGAGCCAGGAGCGCGGCCAGCAGCGCCAGCACCGGCGCCATGGCGGGCAAGGGGGAGACCGAGCGAGCACAGGCGACGGGGGAGAGAGCTTCCTGCTCACGCCACGCCCCTTCCGGGGCACGGGGCCGGTGCTCATAGGCTAGACACAGGCTCACTGCCACGTTCAGGCCTGTGCTACGGTGGCCGCTGGCGGTCATGCGCGGATGGGCGTTGCCGATCCGAGCGGCCGGCAGGGACGGGATTACGTGCTGCTTCTTCGAGTGGCCCCCTTCATGCTCACAACTGGGTTGCGCGCATGCGCCCTTCACATTTTCGGACAGTCCTTCGCCATATGCAAATTTGGGGACCATGTGACCGTAGCCGCACTTTCCTAACTTATATAAGGCGCTCCGCCCTCTAAACTGTCAGTTGCTTCCAACTCCCCACTAGCTGCCGCGCTGTGTTTCGGACACCCCCCATTGGTCGTGTCAGCGATCCTGTTTACCACCGCGAATCGTGGGAGGCATCCCCCCCTACGGGATGGGGAGTTAATATGTTCAGGAGGAGAGCTTGTTGCCTCCGCCACAGTGTTGAGGTGAAAGAGAAACTCTGACCAACCTGTCAAAAGTAGCCTGAAGCATCTGGGGAAAGGGTTGGTCGGAGAATCCCTAGCTACTCTTTGAATGAGTTCAAGTCTTTGGGGCCAGATGAGTTACATCCTAGGGCAGCGAAGGAACTTGCTGGTGTACTCTCAGAACCTCTGTCTATCATCTTGGAGAACTCTTGGAGAACAGCGCAGGTGCCAGAAGACGAGAGATGGGCAAATGTCAGAAAAGAGAATCCGGGAAACTATAGACTGGGCAGTCGAACATCAATACCTGGAAAGAGACTAGAACAGATTATAAAGCAGTCAGTCGGTAAGCCTCTAGAAAACAATGCAGTGATTACTAGAAGCCAGCATGGATTTGTCAAGAAAAGTATGGCAGGCTAATCTTATCTCCTTTTCTGATCACGTTTCTAGTTGAGGGGATCATGAGAATGCTGTGGACATAATATATCTTTATTTCAGCAAAACATTTGACAAAATCCCCCATGATATCCTTGACACGCTGGTCAAATGTGGGCTAGATGATAGTATCATTAGGTGTATTTACAGCTGGTTAAAGAACCAGACTCAAAGAGTGCTCATTAATAGCTCCTTATCAATCTGGAGGGAGGTGTCGCGCAGGATGCCACAGGGCACTCTCCCTGCCCCTAGTACAGTTCAACCTCTTTAATAATGACTTGGATGAAGGATTAGAGGGGATGCTTCTCAAATCAGCAGATGACACAAAACTGGAAGGGATAGCTAACACCTTAGAAGACAGAAATCAAATTCAAAATGATCTTGATAACTGGGCTGAAACTAACAAAATGAAGTTCAACAGAGATAAATGGAAAGTTCTGCATTTAGGTGAGAAAAATCAAACATTCAACTACAGGATGGGGGATACCTGGCTTGGCAGCAATACACCTGAAACCTTCTCTTTACGAGGTTGGGGGAGTACGGTGGGTGACGGGGGGGGTCAATGTGCGCCATGCAAAGGGGTGTGGAAATGAACAAAAGCTGGTAGGGACCACTTGCGTGGTCCGGTGACGGGAGGGGGGGGAATGAGCAGTGAGGGAATCCAACTTGTAGGGTCTGTGGCAATGCGGTCTGGGAAAAGACCGCATTGGGTCTGGATGGCAGGGCCTGGGAAAGGGGGGCTTGGATCATAGGGGCTGGCTGGCCTGGGAAAGGGGAAGGACTGGGAATGTGACAGGGCCTCAGAAAGGGGGGGGGAGGGTCTGGGGTAGTGGGGCACTTTGTCGCCAACTCGTGATACCTTCAAAAGTTGTAGGAAACCGAGGCCGTCACTTCAGATCCGGATAAGTGAGGTTTGTTTTGGAGTGATTATGGGGCCGTTTTTGGCCCAAGAGGTCTCATTTTTGAGCATTGAAGGATATCTATCCAATTGGGAATGGAACTTTGTTAGGTGCACAACTCTCCTCCTCTCACGTGGAGACTCCCATTAGGTCAAGTTTAGGGTCAATAGCTGTTAACTCCACTTTAAGCCAATCTAGACTCACCCAATTTTTCTCTGTTGAATCTCACCCTCTGCAGAAGTTCTGCTTTCAAGCTTCAGCTGCTCCTAATTCACCCCACCTCTATGCTGGGGGACAATGAAGAACTTCAGTCTACTAATAATCCTCTATTAATTCTATTTTTTATGTAATTCTCAGTTCGAGAACCTTGTTAAAATATTACAAAAGAAATACAGAATAAGAAATTACGTTTGACAGATATTGATAACAAGTTAATAATCTCTGTTGCTTCGCTTTTAGGAGCATTTCAATTTAAGGTTTTAATTGGTGGTGTATGGGCCAAATTTTCTAATTTTGCGAAGGAGAATACTCAGACCAGTAGTCAAAAACCTACCACCCGAGATGCTTGTACGCAAGCTTTTTATTTATCCAAGGTTACTCATTAATCTTCATCCCAGACTGGCGCCTCTTTTTTTGTCCAAGAGTCTGGCAGTACGGTTGATGTACCTGCAAATTATTTTTCTAACCTTCTCTTCTGGTGTATTTTGAAGCATTTCAAGTCACATCTGTACTGAAGCACAGGTTGGGTCCCCTTTCTTTGGATAAACATATTATAGCTTACCTTGATAATAGAACAGTTGATTCAAAACCAAAGGATGATTACTTTTTTCTCTGAATTGAGGCACTCCTATTACCCCATAGGCCAGCTGATAAGCCTTTTGACAATGGAGCAATATTCAGAGGTGAACTGACTATAGCTTGCTCTCCATCTAAGAGTATTTCCAATAGCTGACCTCTCCCTTCTCTTCCAGTAGATGCTCCCCCTGCTTAAGCCAGGCACGTTAATTTGTCATCCTGGAATATTGCAGGATGTAAAGCTAGAATACTGGATAAGGACTGGATCACTTTTATACAAGCTTATGATTTTCTTTGTTTACAGGAAACTTGGCTTCAAGGTGGAGGTATTGGATTTTCCAGGATTCCATTCCTTTTTTTGTGGAGGGTCTAGGATTGTTTCCAGGGGATATATCCAAGGAGGCTTAGTTATTTTAATTTCCACCTCTCACCCCAGATTTGGCAAAGTGCTTCCTGTAGATAGGAAATATTTTCCAGGGATTTTGTGGGATTTCCTGCTTAGATTCCAAGTATTACTGGTCAATGTATAGCACTCCCAATTTACTGTAACCAAGCCAAGAACGTGTACCTGAGTCCTCACATCCTCATGAATGTTGCATCCCTTGTCTCTCTCTGTTCCCCCTTCCCTGTCTCCCCCTCCCCCTGTCTTTAGATTGTAAGCTCCCAGGCAGGGACCCTGTCTATCTTATTTCTCTGTAAAGCGCCAGGTACATCGCTGGCGCTATATAAAAGCTTATAGTAATAATATCCCTCCAGTGTCTCCCACCCCGTTTGTTCAACTGATATATGGTCTCTGTGTGAGGAAAGCACTGACTCTGTATGCTCTCCCTTTATCCCAGAGCTTATCTTACAATAATAGAGGACTTTAATGCAAGGATTGGCCTTTTGCCAGCTAACCACTTTGACACACGTCTCTATGAGATTTTTTATTTACCTACCAGGAAGCCCAAGGATATTAATATTAATGATAAGATTTTGTCTATCAACTTCTTAACTATTTTAAATGGCAGAAATTTAGAAGTTGCAGGGGGTAATTTTACTTACCAATCTACATAAGATGCAAGTTGTTCCTGTTTTGATTTTGGATAAATTTAAAGTTTTAATTAGACCCGAGTGATCATTTGCCACTTACAGCTTGTTTAGAAGTGTTGCCTTATTGCTCTGCCACATACCCTGATACTTTGCCAGGAAGGATAGGTAGCCACTTGCATTATAATCAAGATAGAGTTCAAATTAGATGGACTACAGATCTTGCAACTAAGACTTATGAGAAGTTATGGGAACCTGATAAGTATTGTATTAAGGCATAACATGTTAGTAATCCTGATTCTATTTCCACTATAAGAAATACTTATTCTACTTTAACTGACTCTGTTATATTGTTTCATCTCCTATTTCACCTGTAGCTTCCTCTAGACACAGGTATCCGTTTAAATCTAAATGGTTTTACAAGGAATGCAGACAAGCTAAGCTAATGTTAATTGACCTCAAAGGAAACAGTGTTACTGCTGGTGCTTTGGAGGACCATTCTGCCACTTAATTTCTTGCATCTAATTAGAATACAAGAAAAGCCGTAGACCGCTTGCACATGTGTCGGGAGAGGGAGTTCCATGAGCTGAGATAGCCACAGGGGGCATCGTGGGACGCTCTGCTCGTGTGCAGGATGGGGGGGGGGGGGGGGGGGGGGGGGGCGGTTTCAGCCCATTTCTGGCACGATATCCCTCGTGGAGAACAGGGCTGGATTTTGAAGCCCTGTCATCTGTGAGGGACATCAAAATGGGCTTTAAAAAAAACCAAAAACTGCACATGAGCGGAGCTTCCCACAATGGCCCCCGCTGCGATCTTGGCTCCTGGAAGTCCCCACCCCACCCCCCCGCCTTCTGACTTGGGTGCAAGTGGTCTACGGGTGGACCGGATTTGGGCAGAGTTAGAGAGAACGGTTAAAACTAAGGATTTTAGAAAATTCTGGAAACTAGTCTCTGCTAATACAACTGGAGCTTTGCCCACTAATTTTCATATTGAAGAACATGTTCGGATTATGTTTTTTTGCAAATTTGTTTAATAAACCCTGTAAGCAAGGAGTACGGGGCCCCTTTGTTTCTGCAGTTCCCCCAGGGGTCCAAGGATTTATGCATTTTCCCCTTACTGTTTCAGAGCAAGAGGTGATTACTCATGTTCTGTCTTTTAGACGTAACAAAAGTTCCTGTTATTGATTTCCCTCCTGTAGAGGTTTTTCAATTGTGCCCTAGTTGGGGGGCTCCCTTACTGGCTGAACTTTTAACTTTTTTTTTTTTTTTTAAATGGTTCTCTCCAGATTGGAACAAGTATTATAATCCGTTTATTTAAAAGAGTAATAAAAACTGTCCTAATTGTTATAGGCCAATTTGTCTTTTGCCAGCCATTGGGAAAATGTACTCCAAATTTCTTAATAATTTGGAAGCTTGGTTGAAGGAGTTTAATCTGATAGCAGAAGAACAAGCCAGGTTTCAACACATTTTAAGTCTACAATAGATAATTGCTTTGTTTTGGCCCATCTTATAACTAATTAATACTTACATAAGATGAGGCAAATTACTGATCTGCGGTACGCATTTGATTCTATAAACCATGCTTTGTTTTGGTTTAAGTTGAAGGCTTTAAATATTTACCCTCATTTGCTAAAACATTTTATTACATCAAAACACTCTGGCAAGGGTGAGTTTGGGCCCTGCAGAAGCATTATCTGACCCATTTCCTACTTTGGCAGGTATCTGGCAGGGCTGTAGTCTTGCTCCCTTGCTTTTTAATTTATTAGTTTATACAAAAACTTGTATCACTCCTGCCTCTGGCAGCTCGGAGCGGCTAACAGTACAACAATAAAATACAATATACAATAAAATTCTGCTAAAAGGTCACTAAATCTAAAACAGTACCCCTCCCCACCACCCATCTCCCCTGCCAAAAGCCATGGGAGGAAGCCAGGTCTTACCCTGGCGCTAAAGAAGGGGAAATCCAGGGAGAAGCAGATTTCTGCCGGGAGTTCCACAGTCGACATCAAGAAAGGCGCTCCCAGCAAATCACAGGGGCCAATCCAGAACCCAGGGTGTGAGACGGTACCACAGATAGGTTGGGCCCAGGCCGTTTAGGGCTTTATAGGCAAGAACCAACACCTTGAATCGGGCCCAGGAGACTGTAGGCAGCCAGTGCAGCGAGCGAAAGACAGGCATTATATGCTCCCGGCGCTCCTGTCCCCATGAGGAGACAGGCTGCCGCATTCTGCACCAGCTGCAGTCTCTGAACCATCACCATGGGTAGCCCCATGTAGAGGGCGTTACAATAGTCCAGTCTTGAGATGATGAAGGGGGGACCTCCACCCCCCAACTAGCATCATCTCCATCTTGTTGGGATTCAGCTTCAGACAACCCGTCCTCATCCAGTCCCCCACAGCTGCTAGACACCAGGGAAGCAACAAGACTGCATGGCCTAGGTCAGTTGAAAACAAGGAGGTACAGTTGGGTGTCATCAGCACCAGAAGCTGCCGAGTCCCCACCCATTCAATAACCTTCTCTAAAAAAAGTTATTCTAAAAAGAGAAGGTTAGAGACTGACTGATAACTGGCCAGGGAGTCAATGTCAAGAGATGGTTTCTTGAGCAGGGGATACACTACAGCCTTTGAGGCACTGACTACCCCAGCCAACAATAACCCTAATGTCTCCCAGTTGGCCTTGACCCAGCCAGGAGGGGCACAAATCTAATTTGCAAAATGTGGCTGACCTGACCCCAGGATATCTACGGCATCGGTAGAGAGAGACTGGAAATGATCCCACAAAACAGGGCAAGACAATTACCTCTGGTTCTCCTACTGTGTCAAATGCAGCATCGAAGCAGTGGTGAATGCAAGCGATTTTGTCTGCGAAATAGTCAACGAGCTTGTCACACCGAGCGCCGGATGACTCCAGGTCCAGGTGAAGACATGCTGGACTGACCAGCTCCTTCACCACCCGGAAAAGCTCAGCTGGACGTCACTTTGTGGACACAATAAGGGTAGCAAATAAACCCTTCCTTGCTGCCTGCCCAGCCACATCATAGACTTTCAAACTAGCTCTATGCTTCCAGGTCCGATTCACAGGGTTGGTACTGACCTATAAAGCCGGTACATGGGCTGGACCCCATATATCTGCGAGATCGCCTCATCCCCCGGCGCTTAGATCAGCTCCTTGAAGTCCCCCGGCTGGCAAGTATAGAGACTGCGTTCTCGGTGGCCGCACCGAGACTCTGCAACTCCCTCTGGATTGAGGCCCATTTGTCCCCAGATTTACCATCCTTCCATCGTCCGTGTAAGACCTGGCTGTTCCGCCAGGCTTTTAGTGGGAGAGATGGGTAGTCGGAAGGGGGTTGTTTTTTTTTCTTTTCACTCCAGTTTTAGGATGCTTTTTATATTTTATAGTAATTTGTTGTTATTTTCCTACTATATTTATATTTGTGTATTTTATATGTATTTTTATATTTGTTAGTCACCCCGGGCTGCCTGTGGCAGGATGGGTTACAGGTTATCAAGTGGAACAATAAATAAAAATATATAAACTGGGAGACGCATTTCCTATCTATTTTATTATATGCTGCTGATATAGCTTTTCTTTCCCAAACACAAAAGTGCTTGCAGAGGATGTTGGCTAAACTCAGTAGCTATTGTCCAAGCAATTACTTGGAGATAAATTATGAAAGATCCCAGATTATGATGATGAGGAAGGAGCCTCCTAAATTCAACTGGACACTTGATGGCAATCAGCAATTTCAGGTTGATTGTTATGTTTATCTAGGTGTTGCCTTCTCCAGTTCTGGCACCTGGAATAAACACAGGACACAAGGTTCTTTAAAAGCCTCTTGCTCGTCAAAGGGAGTTTTAAAACTGATGACCGCTTCAAATTATTTCAAGGCAACTTCAACAATTAAAGTTTTCAGGGTTAAATTCCAAGCCCGATTACTGTACGGTGCCAAAATTTTGCCTTTTTCATCTAGCAAGGTTTTGGAAATTGTACAAAACAAATTCCTAAGACAATTGCTATCTGTACCCAAGAATGTGCCAGGCTCAGTTATTTGTACTGAGAGTGGTCTCAATTCAATGTTTGTCTTCTACTGGTCTATTTTAACACCTTGTTTACTTTATTTGTGTTTTATCAGAACAGATAGAACATAAACTCTGCTTCCTTTATCCCTGGATTTCTATGATCTCAAATATGATTAACAGTACAGGCTTTTCCTTTAAATTTTATTAGACAAAACAATGGTACAATGAAACAGTCTGATTAAACAAAGACTGGCTGACATAGCACACCAGGAAGATTTAGCAGCTGCTACTCACTGGAAGGTGGTGCCTTGGTATCCATCTTTTAAAAGTACTTTTAATTTGCAGCCTTGCTTGTAGGTGTTACATAATCCTTCTCTTCACAAAGTTCATACCTTATTTTGTTTTCAGTTACTTAACTCCGCCGTGACCAGAGACCGATATGAAATAATCTCTAATGAACAACGAACACGTCCATGCAGTTCTAGAGAAATAGAAAGTCTGAAGCACGTTGTCTTTCATTGGTTTCATGAAGCATCATCATCTGTGGTTAACTGCTGAATAAAATTGACACTGAACTGTTTCCTTTCCAAAAGTTGTCCTCATCTTCCAGCTCCATATCTTGTCCTTTCAGGGCTTCAACAATATTGATAGTAAATAGCACTCTCTTAGGAATCAGGGCGGACATTCTGTTGCTGAAGCAAAATTTGTATGTTCCATCCATGTGAGCAGTAAAGCTGGACTCCCGGTCTCCTTTATAAATTACTTTGTTGCCAGGCCCTGTAATCTGGAGGTTTTAAGAAACTTTATTATCAGTGAACAACGTGACCAAAAAAACCAGCCACCTGTGCCTAAAGAAAGAGCAAGTTTAATCTTAACTCACGACACTATCTGCACACACAACTCCTACATTACTCAAACACCAACAGACTCCGTCTCTTACCCTAAGCAGGAGTAGGATGCTCATTGTTTAAAAAGACTTTAAGGAGGGGGGCCGACTGGGCATGCGTGGCTGAGCAGACGTGCGCGGCTGAGCTCCCTCCAGACCCGACGAGAAAAGAAGAAAAAAAGCAGCAAATGCCTTAAAAAAAGTAAAAACTGTTGCAGCTGAAAGAAAAGAGGTATGAGCCAGACTCAAAAAAACAAAGCAGACTCTGCAGAAACAAAGACTGGGCTCCCGAGGAGAAGCATGTGCAGGGGAGAGGCCCCGATATCTAAAATGGCGGCGTCCGCGATAAAAGATAGTGTCGGGGACCCAGCAACAGCAATGCAAGTAATGAACCTGTTTAGGTCATTTAAAGAGGATTTGGGAGTTAATAAGGAAGGGATTGCAGAGAGAAAAAACGGAATGGGGGAGTTGAAAGCACAAATGGAGGGCATTACCAAAAGAATGGAGGAGGTGGAAAACAGAATCAGCGAGCAGGAAGACAGGGAGAACAACAATATCTTAAGAGTTACTCGCACAGACGCTGAAATAAAGGCACTGCAGGAGAAATTAGAAGACCTAGAGAATAGCTCTCGAAGAAACAACCTGAGAATAATGGGGGTACCAGGAGGAACTGAAGCTGGGGGAGTGGGGGACCTAGTGCAGAGAGTCATGAAAGAAATACTCCCTGAAAAGCAGGAGCTTCACCCCGTGGAGCTAGAACATCCGGAAGGGAGTTCCACAGCGAGCATTCTCGGTGG
>QEPC01002388.1:10828366-10843271 GCA_003113815.1 Sphenodon punctatus | reverse complement strand
GATACCACAAATTAATAGAGCCCAAAGAGACTTTCTAAATAAGGACATAGAGGAAAAAAATTACTGAAGCCATTAAAAATCTACCCTTAAATAAAGCGGCTGGGCCGGATTGATATCCGGCCGAGTTTTATAAAATCTTTGCAAAAAGTTTCAGTCCAATTTTAAAAAGGATATATAATGAAATTATTAAGCAAAAAACAATGCCAGATACGTTTTATGAGGCTAACATCATGCTCTGCCCTAAAGAAGGAAAAAATAAGGAAATATGTAGTGGATACAGGCCAATTTCATTAATTAACGTAGACACAAAAATATTCACAAAAATTCTGGCGGATAGACTAAAGTTAATTATACCAGAAGTAATAGATATGGATCAAACAGGCTTTATGCCAGGGAGACTTGGCATAGACAACATAAGAAAAATCATTGATCTAATAGCCCATATTAAGTTGAAAAACATTTCAGCGGCCATTATTTCGCTAGACGCGGAGAAGGCCTTTGATTTAGTGGAACACAAATATCTGGTGGAAACTATGAAAAGAATAGGTATGGAAGGTCAGTTTCTTAAATGGATACAGATAATATATAAAAAACCCAAGGCCAAAATCCTCTTAGATGGAAGAACAACCACAGACATTAAATTGACTAGAGGAACCCAACAGGGATGCCCATTATCACCACTTTTATTTAATATTGCTATTGAACCTTTGGCTATAGCAATAAGAGCACAACAACAAATTAAAGGAATACAGATACAACAAAAGGAATTTAAGGTGGCTATGTACGCAGACAATATGATGCTAAGCTTAACTGAACTTCCTACATCAGTCCCGCAACTAATAGAAATCATCACACAATTTGGTACGGTATCCGGATATAGAGTAAATATAGACAAATCCCAAATGCTATTATTTAATGAAGAAAAACTAGGTTTGAAAGAAAGGCAGATGGCTACACCTTTCAAGGTACAAGAAAATAATATAAAATATCTGGGAATACATATACCTAAAAAATGGAAAGACCTATATAAGTTGAATTTTGGCCCATTGTTAGAAGAGGTAAAAAGGAAGAAGGAATGGAAGAAATTGCAACTCTCATGGATAGGCAGAACTATCCTAGTAAAAATGGCATTGTTACCAAAATTATTATACACGTCCTTTGCTCTACCAATAAAGGTCCCCAAAGAATATGATGATATAATTAATAAAAATATGGCTAGAATAATTTGGCAAAGAAAAAAGCCTCGGATTAGAAGATCAATATTATATACATGTAAGGAAAAAGGGAGTCAAAACATGCCGGATATAAAAATGTATCACTGGGCTTCAGCCCTTTGGGGCATCAAAGTTTGGTATCAAAATGAGAAGAATCCAGACTGGGTCGAAATTGAAAAAAGTTAGTATGGGGTAGATAAATTTGGAGATATTTTAACTGATGGACAGCAGGTGCATACTTTAAAGGGACTGGAACATCCGTTTATTGGAGACACATTACAAATTTGGGAAGCATGCTTTAAAAAGGCAGAAATCCTAATAGATAAACCACCCTTTACGCCTATATTTGGTAAATGGATAAAACAAGCGGGCATATCAACAGCTATAAAAAAAAAAGTGGGGAAAAAAAGGACTTAAAAGGGCTACACATCTGTTTGTGGGACAACAGTTTTTGACTCAAGATACCATAAAACAAAAAATTGAAAATGAAATAGACTTTATGGTCTATGCAAAAATTCGAAATAAATACACCTTGAGACACGACAAACAGCATTATTTAAGGGCAGAGCATGACTTAGAAAAAGTGATCTCCAGAGACCCCTCTCAGCTGCACGTGCTCTCCAGAATCTATAAAGTGATATATAAAATGTATAACTTACTGGATGCTGGATATGTGTTGGTATGTGAGGAGGACCTACAAGAAAAAATAGAAAAAAAAGAATTAGAAGGGGTGTGGCAAATAATGCAAAAGGTATCAAGATCTGTGTCGGTGCTGGAACCACAAATAAAGGTAATATATAGAATGTACTACACGCCACAAAGAATACATAAAATGAATGAACAATACCCACAGCAGTGTTGGCAAGGGTGCAATGAAGTAGGAACATGGATGCACTGTTCAAATCAAATCAAAATTCTGTTTATTGTATCAACCAAAGATTATTACGAACTATACAATGAACACTCAACACATCATAGCATATACAACAATAAAACCGAAAAACACTTTTCTGAACGATAAAACAACCCTCTCATTCAACTTCGAGGAGCCCATCTAATGTAATCCAACTAAATCCATTATTACCCTTTTAGGCAACACCCCATTTTTACATTCACATTAAAAACACTCCATACCATCTTAATATAAAATGATAAATTCCTTAAGTGCCCTAACTCTTGCACCAGCTTAACAGGGGCACTTATAACCCTGGGATACATCGGTTCGACCCCCAACATATATCAACCATCAACAATTTTATTCCCCACTAGAGGATAATGAGACAGCTATACCACCAAACTGCTCTAGATTAAATGCATCCAATCGAGAGCATTCACAGCAGGACTAAACCTTTAACATATCTCCAGACATTATCCCCCCCTTGTAAGCCAAGAGCAGCCTCCCCAACCTTCCGACATTCCCACATATCTGGTTCGTCACAAATCATATTCCTCATCCCTACTCCTCTGCCGTCTTTCATACATGACTGAATTAGCAAAGACCGCCACTGCCAAAGTAAAATCTGATGCCCTATGGTCTAAACATAGTTTGTAAGGTGTTACCAAAGGGAACCTCGCCAGGCTTCATTCAAACAACAGTATAAGCTTCCCTCTAGATCTTACATATCTAGGGCACGTCAAGAGGATATGAATAGATGTATCCAGAACCCCCATTGCGCAGAACAAACATCTCCTCTCTTGCCATGGCAAGCCCTTATATCGTCCAGACAAAATGGCTGAGGGGAAGACACCACAACGTAGTTGTGTAAAGGCCCGTCTCAGCAAAAATTTAGGCCAAGCAAGTAAATAATATGAATCCTGCAGAGGCCTAGGCGGGGGCACATATGAAGGATTTACCTTCTGACGATGGAGTAAATCTGAATCAATCTGAAGCTGCTGGTCCAAAACCCTCTGTTTAACCAGACCCACAGCATGCTCAAGTCCCAGAGAAATCAAGTGTCCGGGGGAAAACCCAAGCCTCCCAATAGTCACCTTCAACTTGTCCAGCCAAGGTGCGAGCAACCCCTCATCCCTAGCTCTACCCAAAAGAGAACCATCCCCACGTGGGAGGAGAACCACCTTGAGCCAGTAGCGGATAAGAGTTTGGAGAGCAAAAACCCTGATAGGCAGGGACCCAGTCTCAGTTCTAAGGAAAATCTGAGGCGTTCCCTGGGGAACTCCCAATATAGCCCTCAGAAACCCATTTTGTACAATCTCCAGCTGTTCCAAGAAATCCGCTCCCCAAACTGGGACGGCATATAGCAGTTGAGATCTTACTTTCGCTTGGAACAGCCGGAGCGCAGATGATATCAGCTGCCCTCCCCTGCCAAAGTAGAACCCACTAATTATCCTTGCAGTATGAATGGCCTGATTTTTTGCCCTGAGCCAGTGGGCCCGCCAGCATGGGGAGCTAGAAAAGGTCACTCCCAAATATTGGAAATTATCCACCTGGGCAATCGGGTGACCCCCAAGGTGCCATCTGTGGGCCTCACTATGCTTCCTACGACCTATAATCAAAACTTTTGTCTTATCATTATTAATCTCCAGACCCTCCCTACGACAGTTCTCTTCCATCTGCTGCATAGCCCGACGGAGGCCCACTGAAGATCGAGCGATCAGGGTAGTATCCCCATAAAGTAAAGCTGGCACCTTCCTATTCCCGATCTGCGGGGGGGTGGAATCCACTTCGGCCAAAAAAGAGGGGAGATCAGATGCACTGTTGGTGGACATGTCCTCACATAAAGAGTTTTTGGTTACAAGTATGGACTTACCTGAATCAGACGGCACAATTGGAAATTATATTTCTACCAAAAATTGCTTTATTGGGAATTTTCACAGATCTGCAAATAAGAAAAGAAAGGAAAATAGCATGTCAGCAAATCAGACTGGCGGCGATATACACTATAGTGTGTAATTGGAAGTCAGCAAAGAAACCATCAGTTTAAGAAATGGAAGTAGAGAATGTGGTGGACACTTACCATGGAAAGAATCCAGGCAGAAATATATTCAGAGCTGGAAGGATTTTACGCAGTGTGGAACTATATATGGGAGCTGATCCAACCCGAGATCGATTCGAATGAGAGACAACCTTCACTATGTCTAACAAAAATATGAGAAGTTATTGATAACATGGATAAAATAATAGGGACCAAAGCTGTAAACATAGGTCCCCATGAGAAGTTTATTTGATAATATATGTATTAAATGGGTTATTGGATAACTTTGGAAAACAATAAAGAGAATTAAAAAAAAAAAAAAGACTAAGGTGGCAGGTGTTGAGCCTTTTCCTTCACCAAGGTCAGTATTATTCTTGGAAAAATCTGTGAAATCATTAATATTAAAGAGTGAGTGAAACCACAGTCCAAAAGCTTTGGAAGTTACAGAGTTCTGTGGTCTTACCAACACTGATTTTGACATAAAGGACACAAAAACTGTTTATTCTACAAGGTAACAATATTGGCTTTCCAGCCCCGTCTCTGTGCTACTGCAGGCACCATGTTTAGGATTAAAAAAAAAATTCATTGTACTGACCGCTTGTGGTCACCAAAGAGCCTCTCTGGAGCTCCATCTGCAATAAACAGAACCATGATCGCACTATATTCTGCTGCCTTCAGTAGTGGCAGCCTGGTTGGTTTGCAGCAGTGCTTCTGCCAAAAAAGGAACCAGACAGGTGAGTCACAAAGAAATGCAAGTGTATATCCTGAGAAACTGGATGCAAGTTTTCCCCTGCTGCCTCTCAAACTACTACATAGTGCATTTTGTCCTACTGCACCTCAGAACATGCTGCATTTGGGAGACTGCACATGCGCGAGGAGTGAGCAGACGTCCCCGCCGACAGCTCCGCAGAGCGCAAAACACTTGCCCCGGTAAGAAAGCTAAAAGACGACCCAAAACGAAATGGCCAAGCAGGGGAACCCCCTCCCCGCAAAATCCACCGAAAAAGGCATGCTCCGCGGCTTCTGTAAGGCTAAAAATAGCCTAGACAGAGAACACGTGCTGCAGGAGCCGATGGGCAAAATGGCGGCTGGAGCGGAGCCGCGGGGCCCGGAGGAGACTTCCCATGAGGGAGGAGGGGGCCCACAAACACTCCAGAGTCTGACTGAAGATACGAAGTCAGACTTAAAATCAGAATTACAAAAGGCCAGCGTACATGGAGACAAGTTGTTTAATAAGATTAGTAAAGTACAGCAAGTATCTGAGGAAACCAATGTAAAGATGGAAAACCTTGCAAAAAATGTTCAAAACCTAGAAGACAGGATGACTAGAGCAGAGGATCAGGCAGTTAGCCTGGAAAATGAACTAGCACAAACGCAAAAAATAGTTCAGTCACTAAAGGAGAGGATGGAAGATATTGAAAATAGATCCTGACGCTCAAACCTCAGAATAGTGGGGGGCCCGGAAGGGGAGGAGACAGAGGAGATGGAAAGCCTGTTAGGGAAATTTTATTTTAATATTTTCTCTGAGGAAAAGCCCACACCACCCCTGAAATAGAAAGAGCCCACCGGGCATTGCGCCCTAAACTTAAGGATACAGAGCATCCACGAACAATTATAATAAAATTCCTGCGTTATAAGGACAAAGAGAGAATCCTAAAATTAGCCAGAGGAAAGCAACAACTCCAATTTAAGGGAAACAACATCAGGCTCTACCCAGATTATGCATTTGAGACTACACAAAAAAGGAACAGATGGGCTGGATACTACTTGAAGCTACAGCAAATGGGTCTGAAACCACAAGTGAGGTTCCCAGCCACGATGACAATATGGGTGGATAACAAGAGAAAGTTTTTTGAGGATACAGAGGAGCTGGATGCTTTTTTACAGAGACATAAGGGGAGGGCTTGAAAAGGGGAAGAAAAAAAAAAGAGGGGGGGTATGAAGGCAAACAAAAAAGCAAGGAAATAAGGTATAGTGAATGTTTAAGGGTTGTTTTTCATGTTATATGGATTGTTGAACAATATAGAAACTGTTAAAGAGCTAAGAACAAAAAGGGGGTTAAACTAACAAAAATTTTAGAAAAGAAAAACAAACGCTGGGGCGGGGAGAAAAGAGGAAAAAAACCTATACTGGATAAGGAGCAAGGGGAAGAGAAAGCCAGCCAGAGGTAACATCAGGCAAACCAGGAGAGAAGGAACAGAGCTCCGGGGTAAGGGGCAGACTATAGGGGGAAGAGAAGGGAACAAGACATGGGTGGGGGTCACCAGGGGGAGAGGGTGGATAAAGCAGGCATCAACACCAGAACTAAATTGGAACTAAACTAAGGAAATTAGAAGAAAGAAAGTTCCGATATGACACTAAGATTTAAAACAATTGCACTAAATGTGAAGGGGCTGAACCACCCAGTCAAAAGAAAGAGAATGAAAAACATCTTAAGGGAACAGACAGCTGACATATACTTCTTGCAGGAGACCCACTTAATAAAAAAAGATCTAGACAGGTTTGCAACAAAAAACGCAGGGGTCATAGCAGCAGTATGCGGACCAAGGAAAAAGGCAGGCATCCTCATAGGAATGAGAGAGGAATTATAGCCGAAAATAAAGAAAGTAGTAAGAGATGAACAAGGCCGATATATAATAGTAAATGCTGAAATACAAGGGACAAAATTGGCTTTGGTAAATATATACGCCCCCAACGAGAATAAAAACTGTTCCTGAAAGAGGTAATGAAACTCATAGGGGAAGAGGCGGAGGGGACTCGGATAGTCCAAGGGGATTTCAATACTTACGTCACAGAAATGGATACCTCTAGGCAGATAAAGGTTGCAAAGTGGCAGACGGAGATAGCAGAGGAGTTGGACCAAACGGGATTAGTGGATGGGTGGAGAATAAGGAACAAGCAAGTAAGGGAGTACAGTATAGCTTCGTCTCAGCAGTACATGGGACCTTTTCTCGTATATATCATTGCTGGGTGGGGAAAAGTGAACTCCAGGCGATAAAACAATGCTCAGTACTACCATTAGTAGTATCAGACCACTATGCAATAGCAACTAATGGGGTAAGGAGCAGACAGGGCAGAGCAAAACGTGGAGAATGGACACAGCCTTGCTGGCCAGTCCGGAGACAGTAAACCAAATCCAAGAAGAGATTAAAACCTACTTCAAGCTGAATGTGGGATCTGTGGAATCTATCTTTACACTATGGGAGGCAGCAACGGCAGTGATTAGAGGGAAGATAATTGCCATTAAAGCAAATATCAACAAACAAAGAAAGGCAAGGGAGAAGGAGCTATATCAAGAACTACTGGAATTAGAGACTAAAGCCAAGACACGTAATTGCCCCAAATTGAGGGAAGAGATTACAAAAACCAGGGGGGAAATTAATGCTATAGAACAACAACAAAAAATTAGACAACTGAAGAGAGTGAAGTGCTTTTATTCTGACCAGGGTAACAAAGCGGGCAGGGCCCTGGCCAGGTTGGTTCAAATCAAAAAGAACAAAGGAACAATAACTAGTATTAAAAATCACCAGGGGGAAATAAGTGCGGATCCTCAACAGATTCAGGAAACCTTCGTGCAGTTTTACAAGAGGTTATGCCAATCAGAGAACCCAGACCCTGAAAAAATAAAGGAGTTTCTTAGTACAGTTAATATGCCAAAGTTTAATCAAGCACAAATACAATATCTTAACTCGCCATTTACGGTAAAAGAAATAAGCAGCACCATTAAAGGAATGGCGAGAAACAAAACACCGGGACCGGATGGATACCCGGCTGAGTTTTATCACAAATACAGAAAACTAATAGCCCCTTACCTGGTCAAAATATACAATGCAATTACAAAGGAAAAGGAATTACCAACCTCATTTTATGACGCTCAGATAATATTAATACCCAAACCAGACAAGGACCACTCACTATGCGGTAGCTATTGCCCCATATCATTATTAATTCTCGATTTCAAGATTCTCACCAAGACATTAGCAAACAGACTGGCAGGAATAATTGGCAACGTTATACATCAGGACCAAGTGGGCTTTATTCCAAACAGACTGGGGTCTGACAACATACGAAAGACGGTTAACATAATGTACCATCTAAATAAAACTAAAACACCAGCAATATTAATTTCAGCCGATGCGGAGAAGGCCTTCGATTGCCTTGAAACTAGTAGCACATTTCAGATTCTGGAAAAAATAGGAGTCAAAGGGGAATTCTGCACATGGCTGGCAGCCATATCTCAAAAACCCAGAGCTAGCCTAGGGATAAATGGGCAAAGTACCAGGCAATTTAAAGTGACTAGAGGCACAAGACAGGGATGCCCTTTATCACCTCTACTATTTGATTTGACCCTGGAGCCGCTAGCGTGCGCTATCAGCCAAAATGAGAAAATCAAAGGGGTTCAAATAGGGAAACTGGAGGCCAAGATAGCATTATTTGCAGATGACATGTTGCTATACATAGCAGAGCCAAAGAAATCTATCCCGGAACTATTAAAGCTGATAACAGAATACAGCCAGGTGTCAGGATATAAAATCAATGTACAGAAATCCATTGCTATGATTATGCCCCAAACGCAGAGATACATACATAAGCAGATTAAAGAAAAACAACCGTTTATAGAGACACAAGACAAAATCAAATACTTAGGAATACAGCTCACAAGGGACCCCAAAGATCTGTACAGAGAGAACTACATAGAGGCTCTAACGCAAATTAAGAGGGATATAGAGACATGGAATAATATCACGGCCTCTTGGCTGGGCAGGATCAATCTATACAAAATGCAATTACTGCCCAAGGTACTATACAGAATAATGGCTTTACCCATTCAAATACCTAAAACATTTGCTCAAATGCATGATAGAATTATGATGGATTTTATTTGGAATAATAGGAAAGCACGTATCAAAAAAGAGACTTTGCAAAGACCAAAAGGAAAAGGAGGGGTAAATATGCCTAACATCAAACTATATTTGAAAGCAGCTTCCCTAAGAGCAATCAAGGACTGGTACAGTCCACAGAAAGATACACATTGGGTAAACCTAGAGGAAGAAATATTAAAGGTTAATAAATTTGAACACATAGTGACTGACACGGGTGAAAAGGAAGATAAGGAATTAAATAAAAAGAAGTTTAAACAAAAAAAAAAGGAATGGAAGAAACATCCCTTTGCAGGGAGGGTACTAACAGTTTGGGCAGCAGTAAAGCAAAAGGCAGGCATACGCAGAACAGCCATGCCGACAGCATTGATCGATAATGCAAGCATGACCAAACAAGGAATAGCTGTCCAGCTGAGGAAACAGCTGAATTACAAAAATACCACAGTTGTTCGGGGGGACCAATTTATGACTAGAGAGGACGTACAAGAATTGATAGAGCAAACGATCAATATCTTTCAATACTATCAGCTTAAAGGCGAGATCAATCAGGGCTGCTTGATACCACACTATACCAGACCCCCGAAACCTATTGAGCTAGAACTCTTTTCAAAAGGGACAAACAAGGGGATGGTGGCGAGGGTGTATTGAGCATTACAGGGGGAATGGTTTAAAGAGGAGCCGGAATATGTCAATAAATGGGGCAAATTACTGGGAGAAAATTGGGAAGAGGGTCAAAAGCAGGAGATAACGAGACATACGATAGAATGTTCAGGATCCTTAGAGGTACGAGAACCGGTAATTAAAACCATAATGTTCTTCTATTTGGATCCAAGAAGAATGTACAAGATCAGGGGGAAGGGTACGGATAAGTGCTTAAAGGGATGCGGACAAAAGTCAACTTACTTGCATGTGCGGTGGGAATGCCCCAGGATGCAAGCATTTTGGTCAATGGTATGGGACAATATACAGAAAATAACTAAAGGAACAATACCATTTAAACCGGACACAGCACTGTTCGGACTGTCCCCGTCAACGCCTCTTGTAGGAAACAAAAGACCCATTTGCACTACAATGATAGCAGCAGTCCTCAAAGCAATACTACAACTCTGGATTGATAAAAGAACACCAGACACTCAAAATTGGATGAACAATATGTGGTATCTATTCTCCATGGAGAAAATTATGGCGACCATGAGGGACAAGACAAAAAACTTCAATGCTAAGTGGTTTCAATGCCTGGAACTGATGCAAAAACCCACCACAGAAGAAGATCAGCGTACCTACTTGTTTGACTATTTGCTATGAACGTAAGAGCATTAGTAGAGCCTGAAAAGAGAGAAAAGGAGGGGGTCAGTGGATAGCAAAGGATGACGTGTACTGGTGCTGATGGGGAGGGATGCGAAGGGGGGGACGGGGCGGGGGAGAATATGTTTAAGAACCGGAAATGAACAAATGCAATGTAAAAAATGTGTTAACTTGTTAAAGGAAAAAATACAAAAATGTTATTTAAAAAAAAAACCCAACATGCTGCATTTGTCTGGTGAAGTTATCTTATTTGCACAGCAATTTGGGATTATAATGGAGCAGGAGAGACTTTAGTAAACTGAAAGCAACATTGATTCAAACCTGACAACAGGAGATCAGCTGTGGTCCGTCGTCCACGCTAATCAGCGCTAGACCAGGAGAAGTAACCTCTACCACATCCCTTGCGAAAGGAAACTTCTACCAAGCACTTTCCCAAGAGCATGGAGAGGAGCTAAGAAAGGGGAGTTTTAGATGATGATGATTTTGTAAGAAAACTATCCCAATTTAGCAGTCTCCTTTCTTGATGCTTCTGCCAAAAGAGAACCTGACAAGTGGGCCACATAGTCCGAGGATAAAGAAATACAAGTGGCCACAAGAAAGGACTTCGTGGAGATTTTGGAAATTGTACTGCCCGAGTGCTCAGTCGGAATGATAGCCCGATAGAACACATAGACAGTGTCCAGAAATATTTCGTAACATTGAGGCAAATAAAGCTCTAGCCACTTGCGATCTAGAAACTTTAATAAAGTGAGTGGGGAAAAAAAGTTCACTTGACTGCCCCACCACAACACAGGTGGAAAGAGGCTACGTGGGGGATTTAATGCAACTTGAGCACAGCCTATTTTAAAGGTCTCCTCGACTAGAAGTAAGACAATTCCTTTGCTTCTATGGCCTGGATCAGCCAGTAAGCCCCAACTTCTATGTATATTCCACTCCCATCCCCTGCCTCCCCTTCACCTCCATGCTCAAGCCAGCCACGCTCACCCCTGAAAGAGAAATCACTGCCCCTTCCCCACCCCGGCTGCTACCTCTCCTGCCACGCAACTCGTAACATTCACATTCCCTTCCTGGGCCAGCACCCAGCTCTTACCCTATTAACCTCCCAATATTTCCCTGCCAGACTAGCCCCCCCCACCCACAAATTTAATTATAACACACACAGCCACCACCATCCGTCTTAATACCCCTGTCCTGGGGAACCTTCTCCAGCCCAGCTCTCCTAACCCCACCCCCACTCACCCATATCTATCCTTGCCTCTTCTGCAGCCCAACTACCATTCCCCCTTGAGCTACCCAGTCACCCACACTTCGCCTGAGCTCCCTATACCCCACCTTCCTACACCCCTCCCGACTCCCCACCCACCCTTGTCCCCCTCCCCTGTTCTCCAGCCCAGCTCTCCCATCACCCTCTCCCCAGCCTAGCTGCCCCTCCTCGCTCAGCCCCCCCACACTACAGGTGCCACTTATGCAGATTTGTAAGGAACACTTATTAAAAATACATGTTGCAGGGCCCGCACAATGCAGGGCCCGCACCATGTATTTTTCATAAGCGTTCCTTGCAAATCTGCATAAGGGGCAAGCCTAGTTCTGACCCACCCCGCGACTGACCTCCACGTCCATGTCGAGGAAGCCGCCCTCAACCACCTGGAAGCGAAGCCCCATCTTAGTGCCCGAGGGGACGCGCTCCAAGAAGCTTTCCTCCGCTTCCGCGTCGACAGTCACAAAGTAGCCGGCGGCCGGAGCCAGGAGCAGGGCCAGCAGCACCAGCAGCGGCGCCATGGCGGCCAAGGGGAGGCCGAGCGATCGCAGGCGACGGGGGAGAGTAAGCTACAAACAGGCCTACTCCACGCTCAGGCTTGAGTTACGGTGGCCGCTTGAGGTCCTGCGCGAATAGGCGTTTCCAACCCGAGAGGCAGCACCGGGCGGAAGCAAGGAAAGGATTATGTGCTGGGAGGGTACGGTGGGTGACAGGGGTCAATGCGCGCCATGCGAAGGGGCATGGGAATGGACGGAAGCCGGTAGGGGGCCACGCTTGAATGGGACGGGGACATTTAACTCGCAGAGTCTGCGCGGCAGGGGGTGGTCTGGAAAAAGAGGCAGTGGAGTCTGTATGGCAGGGCCTGGGAAAGGGGGGCAGGACTGAAGAAAGCGGGAGGACTGGGAATGGAAGTCCGTATGACAGGGCCTCAGGAAGGAGGGGCAGGGTCTGGGGCAGTGGGGTCTGGGAAATGGGGGGTAGAGTCTGGGAATGGGAGGCCATGTAGCAGGACCTGGGGAAGGGGGGCAAATATGGGGGGGGGTTAAGTGTTCCGTACAAATTTGCATAGTTGCAACCCTACTTGGTGGAGTGGGTCCTCTGCCTGCTCCCATCACAGCTGAATTGAAACTCCCTAGTTGGATCCGCCCGCAGGGTATTACTAGCCACAATGCTTTGTCTAAACACACATTTCATCGCTGCCTTTTGTTGTGCGAGCACATGTGCATAATACAACTTGGAAGCTGCAAAACCCTGGGTGCAGCATGTAGCTGCTGTTGCCTCTAGTGTATGCACTGCCTTGCTACTGCTTCTTGATCAGGGAATCATAAACCCAGAGTTTTGCCAAGGGCCACTCTACTCCTGCATCCTGTTCCTGGCAACTAGATCCAGGGGCCAGATCCAAACAGGAAAGGGGGCAAATAGAAACTAGCCACAGGCTGCATTTGGCCCCGCAGGCCTAAGCTACTGCTTCTTGATCAGGGAATCATAAACCCAGAGTTTTGCCAAGGGCCACTCTAGTCCTGCATCCTGTTTCTGGCAAGTGGGGGATGGCCAGATTTTAAAAAAAGAACAACAAACAGATGGGGAAAGTGACTGGCTGTGAGGTGGGGGGTTGGGATCGTCACAGTAGGATTCTCTTCAGAATGACGCTTTGTCCACTCAGGGTGTTTTCAAACGGGACGCTATCCCACCATAGCCTGCACCAGGTGGGTGTCCACCTGCCCATTTATTAGGTGTTTGCCCCCGCTGGCCACATGGCCTCCACCCACTAGACCCACAGCCTCCACTCTTGACGGGGTCTCAGAGAATGTGGAGCCTCACATGAATGCAGGCTAATGTGCGGCCACTTGTCTGTGTCCCGTCAATTAGGTTGCGTGCAGCGCCTCTGTGCGTACAGGTCCACTAGCACCATAGAGACGTGGTCGAAAATCCTAGAGCGTCCGAGGAGCAACCACTTCCACTTCCTGCCTCTCCACTATTGCTCTCGCTGCCGCTGTCAGTGGGGGCTGCCCACAAGGGCATTAAATACTCTCAGGAGGCTGCCCATTTCTTAAGCTGGGCACGCTTAACATGTGAGTAGAGGCTGCATGAGCTGGACCTGGACTGCAGTGGGTTCTCTCTCCTTTTAAAACACCCAACAGCCCCAACAGTTTCTATTCTGGAGTTGTCAACCCTTTTCCAACCTGAAGCCATCTTCTCTCTCCCACAACTGGGTCCATTGCTCTGAGGAATAACATCTGACACACAGTTGGTGGAAGGAGGTTGTTGGGTAGGTGCAAACATGCAATGACAAATGCCTGTTCAGCCAGCGACGTGCCCAGGATGGCATCATCGATTTCAACAGGCAATGTGTTTATGTCTAGTAACACCCATTGTGACCTGCCTTTACTAACACCCGCAACAGAAGATGGACTCTCCACTTGCCCATTCAACTCTAAGTTTCCCTTTTACCTAGCAGCATTATTCCTGTCTTATTTAGATTGTCACTCACTTCAACTGCTTTCTTCATCATGGATAGATAGATAGATAGATAGGTTTATTTCAGCAGATTTGCTATATAAAGTATACATCAACACAACACATCACAAAATACACATAATTAATAAATAAATTAAATAAAACTCTCTGCTTTTCAATAAAACAATCATACAGAGAAAACCTAAAATCATATATATATAATGTCCAGATATAACAAATTCAAGATTCAAAGTTCAAAAGGGCAGGGGAGCTGACCCTTCTCAAGCAACTCTGCCCTCTCGACCTAGCGCTAGGAGAAACATAGCCACCGGTTTAATTGTTGACATATCCGTAGAAGCTATTAGCAGTTCATAAGTCTCTTCTGGGGAAGCTATTTCCGGGGTTACCACAGAACTCAACCACAGTTTCCTAAGCTCAGCATATTGTGGGCACTGCAATAGGAGATGGGGGAGGGTCTCTATCACATCTGGGCATCTCCTGCATGTTCTTTCCTCTTTAGGGACTCGTTCTCTTCTCCCCCTAACCTCTGCTGTCTCAAACAGATTAAAGCGGAATAGCATCGCCATCCTCCTAAGCCTAGGGTTCTGAAGCTGCTGCAGATACAATTCCAACCTGGCCTCCGTTTTAACCCTTGGATAGTACAACGAAACTTTGTTACGAGCAAGAAGTTCAGTCCTTTGCGTGGGCCTACTTTTTTAGACGTACTCTAAATTCTTGTTTGGGTAATCTGTGGTCTGGGATCTCGGTGCTCCCTGGAATCCCAGTACCATTCACTGTGAGGGGAATTGTGCCAGTCAATTTCTTTAAGTGTGAAATCCACGGGTATGATGGCACTCC
>QEPC01002388.1:10799912-10828253 GCA_003113815.1 Sphenodon punctatus | reverse complement strand
ACCCACCCCGCGACTGACCTCCACGTCCATGTCGAGGAAGCCGCCCTCAACCACCTGGAAGCGAAGCCCCATCTTAGTGCCCGAGGGGACGCGCTCCAAGAAGCGTTCCTCCGCATCCGCGTCGACAGTCACAAAGTAGCCGGCGGCCGGAGCCAGGAGCAGGGCCAGCAGCACCAGCAGCGGCGCCATGGCGGCCAAGGGGAGGCCGAGCGATCGCAGGCGACGGGGGAGAGTAAGCTACAAACAGGCCTACTCCACGCTCAGGCTTGAGTTACGGTGGCCGCTTGAGGTCCTGCGCGAATAGGCGTTTCCAACCCGAGAGGCAGCACCGGGCGGAAGCAAGGAAAGGATTATGTGCTGGGAGGGTACGGTGGGTGACAGGGGTCAATGCGCGCCATGCGAAGGGGCATGGGAATGGACGGAAGCCGGTAGGGGGCCACGCTTGAATGGGACGGGGACATTTAACTCGCAGAGTCTGCGCGGCAGGGGGTGGTCTGGAAAAAGAGGCAGTGGAGTCTGTATGGCAGGGCCTGGGAAAGGGGGGCAGGACTGAAGAAAGCGGGAGGACTGGGAATGGAAGTCCGTATGACAGGGCCTCAGGAAGGAGGGGCAGGGTCTGGGGCAGTGGGGTCTGGGAAATGGGGGGTAGAGTCTGGGAATGGGAGGCCATGTAGCAGGACCTGGGGAAGGGGGGCAAATATGGGGGGGGGTTAAGTGTTCCGTACAAATTTGCATAGTTGCAACCCTACTTGGTGGAGTGGGTCCTCTGCCTGCTCCCATCACAGCTGAATTGAAACTCCCTAGTTGGATCCGCCCGCAGGGTATTACTAGCCACAATGCTTTGTCTAAACACACATTTCATCGCTGCCTTTTGTTGTGCGAGCACATGTGCATAATACAACTTGGAAGCTGCAAAACCCTGGGTGCAGCATGTAGCTGCTGTTGCCTCTAGTGTATGCACTGCCTTGCTACTGCTTCTTGATCAGGGAATCAAACACAGAGTTTTGCAAAGGGCCACTCTACTCCTGCATCCTGTTCCTGGCAACTACATCCAGGGGCCAGATACAAACAGGAAAGGGGGCAAATAGAAACTAGCCACAGGCTGCATTTGGCCCCGCAGGCCTAAGGTTTCCCAACCCTTGGGGGCAGACTGGAAGCTGACTGAAAGGTTAACCATCCCAGAGATTCAGGCAGTTCAAGCCATTTACAGGTCAATTTTCCAATTCAGAAAGCAGCTTCTCTCCCTCTCTCTTCCACCTGATTCACAACGTTGAGACAGTATCTTTCAACTGCAAATCCAGGCATCATTCAGTGCCATCCTCTCCTCTTCGTACAGATAAACCCCCACTTTACCCTCTAGCTTTTCCTTCTAGGGCAGTCATTTCCTTCACTACTAAACAGCCAAGATAGTATTTTTTCCCCTAGTACTTAAGCCTTGTATACAAGGACATAACGAACTTAAGTGCCATACTGAGTCAGACCAATGGTCCATCAAGCCCAGTACCCCATCTCTGACAGCAGCCACCTTTGATCACTTCAGGGAAGTACCCACGGAGTGAGTCATTCTCTGCTGTTCACTCCTAGCTCCTGACAGTCCGATGTTAGGTCCCACAACCGGTTTGGCTAATAGCTATTTATGGGCCTATCCTCACAAGAACTTCTCATCCTTGTTTAAGCCTACCTATGCTACCGGCCTTCACAACACACTCTGGCAACAAGTTTTACAAGTTAATTGTGCACCGAGTGGAAAAAGTACTTCCTTTTGTTTGTCTTAAATCTGCTGCCAGTTCGTTTCATGGAGTGTCCCTTAGTTCTAGTATTATTTGAGAGGGTAAGACAGCTCCCTATTTACTCGTTCCATGCCACTCATGGTTTTATAAACTTCTATTAGATCCCCCCCTCAATCATCTCCTCCCAGTTGAAAAGCACTAGTCTATCGAGCTCTCCTTGTATGGAAGGTTTTCCATACCCTTAATGGCTCTCCCACCACTCAACTCTCTAGGATTATGCTTACTCTCTCTATAAGCAAGCTCTTGAAAATAATCTCTTGTGGCACTGCAACATTTGTTCTTTCCCACCTTAGGCTTCGCAAAGCTGATCTCAATTTGTCCTACCAATTTGGTGTCTAATACTAGGAGTGAGGGAAGTGTCAACATTCATTCGTTTGCAAATAGCATTTTTCTGCACACCAAGTTCCAACCCATGCCAGGGAGAAAGCGTACCTCGGATCTGCAAGTAGTAAAAGCAGAGCCAGTTTAGCACTTTGTATTAGAAAAAAGGTGCTTTAGAAAAAGATTTCCAACTACTACCTCATTCTAAACACACAATGTACAAGTTGGGAGTTTTTAAAGATGAACTAATGCATCCATGCAGAAACCACCACCAAACACCTTTAGCTTGCAGACTTTTTTTTTTTAAATATACTGTTCACTAATCTACAGATTATCCATTTTATTTAAATTTCTGCCCATTTTTGCAAATTTTACACGGGCAAACTGAAAATGGGTGCACCTTAGAACTTTCCAACATTATAAAAAAAAAGCTAGGGTAGAGAAAGACTCAAGTGTCAATTTTCTTTAGGCTAGGACGACTCACTGAATAGCTCAAATTCTCAGCCTGGGCTAGTTTCTTGATATAGATACATTAGAAACTAAAACTTATGTGTGCCACATACTTGCTCTCTGTATCCTTTCACGAACTTCCATGTACTCCTGTTCACGCTGCACAGCTTTCATGGCCACTATTAATTCATGAATAATTTCTTCTAGCTTGTTCTGATGAGCTGCAAAATAAGAGAAAAGTGTCAGGAAATTGGAATTATTGATATTTCAAACACACAGCTTCTTCTGACGGAACAGTTAAGTATAACTCCAGGCTATCTTTTTTCTAACCTGCAGTCTTTAACAACCAAATCTGGTTAATTTTGCAACTGGTATTAATTGAAGAGTGTAATTTAATCTTTCTTCTTTTGCAAAATTCTGTTTTATTTAAGTGAAGCTTCATAGAGAAAATGCTTGCCTACAAGGCCAAAAGTAAATGTTTTCTTCAATTATCAACCTAAATATATTTTTGACAGGAAGACAAAGTGCAGGCTTCAAGTCTATCAAAATCAGAAGCACCTCTATTACTCTGCTTACCTTCATTATAAACTATTCAACAGAGTCTCTGCATTCAATGCGTATTGTTCATTTAAACTACCAGTAGCCCAACTCCAGAAGCTCTAGAGAGGTAACAAGATGCACCTCTGATGCAGCCTATTTGGAGACACCTTTTTTCAGCCTCATGTCCTTCCAGAAAATGAGATGTCTACTGGCCTAATAGCAGAAGAGGGACACACCAATTTTAAAGCAGTAAGCGAACATGGTTTGGTAGAGGGTGGGATCCCAGATCTTGTGTAGAGCAAGTTTGAACATTGCATGGCAGGAGGATATTGATTACTCCAGTCATTAAACATCACTGCTTTGCTGAACAAGTACTTAAGATTTAGACTAGTAAGATGTCCCCCCAAAATTCTGATAGTTAGAACTTCAGGTCACTATGTCATCTGCTACTAACAGCCTGCAAGAAGCACAGATCAAAGCATCACACAAGTTGCAGTGAACTAGAGGCATACTAGACCGGGGAGCTATGAAATGTGGCTTCTCTGTCCAAGCTGCTGAGGTTTCAGATGTAAAGTTTTAGTTACTTCAAGTTATGTTGTTGATTCTATAAGCCAACATATTCAAGTTCGACATGCAAAGCCTCTATCTTGCAGCAATACGAAGAGTTAGATACAGGGGTGAGAACATTTGCCCTCCCTCACGCCACTTTGCAAATGAGCGTAACCTCCACATCCCAGAAAGGAGATGGGCTCAGCGTGAGGGAAGAAAGGAGGGGGCCAAATCGTAGATGTGTGCCTTAAATCCATCCCCTATTCCTGAGTGCCTTTTTCTCTTCTTCAAGGGTGGGGAATTTTTTCCCTCTCAGGGGCCACTTTGAAAATTAGTACAAGCTCCAAGGACTACATAGGAGTGGGAAGCAGGGATGCACTCAGGAAGAGGAGGGTTCAGCTCAGGGATCTGCAGCATGGATCTGTCCCTTATCCTTGTGTGCGTGCCCTCATCTCTGCCCCCTTTCCCCTAGGCTCAGGCTTTCAGTACTTGGGGAGGGGATCATTCCAGGAACTGGAAATGGTCCAAATAAAATTTAGTCATGGGGCGCATTTGGTCGCCAGGCCCGAGAGGTTCCCCATCTCTACTCTATTCCCTTCCCGACCTCCCTCTTCATGCTTGAGGGTTGGGAAAGGATCCGTGGGCCACATCCATAAATCAGAAGAGACCAAACAAAAAAAACAAAAGCAAAACACAGCTACAGGTTGGAGATTCCCGACCCCTGAGAGAAGAAGTTTATCAATACACAATTTTTAGAGAGAATAACTCATGAAGCATGGGTTGCAGCCTCCAGCACAAAAGGAAAGGCCTGAAGTCTTCAATGTTCCTGACCCAACAAGATGGTTATCACCCATTCTCCTGGCCAGATGTTTACTGCAATACGGGTAGCTTATTAGCAAGAGTACAGTACATGTTACCCTAAACATGTGGGAAGGGGTGGGGAGTATTTGCTTACCAAGCAAGCAATTGCCTAATGCAAAAAAAACAACGACAGTAATCTCAGATGGTAGCTGAGCAAGTCAAACAGGAAAGAAACCTTTATCTTACTGAATCGAAACTCAAATCATTAGGAATTTGTTAAGTATTTCAAGAGGTCAAGCACGCACTTCACGCTTAGGTTATGTATTTGCTGTAACAGAAAACAAGTGTATTACTCATTTCTTACTAATAATGCACGGTTCGAGTGGTATTCTAAAATTTAGGATCCAAACTGTTACCCAAACTGTTTGTTTAATTCTATGCTAAACAGTTCCATTTATGTTTGAAGTTTTTCCCAGTCATTAGAGCTACTGCAGTTTACCCGTCTGTTTCGTACCCCCCTCTCCCAGACTGAATCCCTCCTGAATACCCGTTTTAATATAGTCAATAGTTGTTTTCTGTGACAATTACTGTGGATATTTAATATGTTCAGTATTTTAAACTCAATTCTAATATAAAACCGTTACTAGAGATGCCTGATCATGCCATCTGTTAACCGTCAATGATTCTCTAAAAACAAAATACCCATAAATAGTTGAAGGACCCGATTCCAGAAAACATCAAGAACCTGGAACTCCCAATGGAAGCTGCAGGTGTTGAGAGCTGGTCAGAAAGAGGGGCCCTTGCTAGGTCTCGTTGACAAGTTATGCAATCTCATGCCAACATACAGATATTAGCAAAAAGGAAAGGCATAAGTTAGATGTTAATAAATAGTTATGAGTGAAGGACAAGATGCTAACGAGCATTCAAAAAGAAGTACACATACCATCCCAGGTATCTCCACCACCTAGAGAAAAGTGTAAGAAATGAACACAAGTACAGGACCACAGGCTGCAGATATACTAGTCGTTTACACAGCTAGGAGAAAGTATTAGCACACTTAAAAGAACTCAACTATGGTATGTAGTAGTCTACCTATGGCTGAGCTCTTGAACTGAGGGATAAGAGATTGAAGGATAAAAGTATTAGTTTCTGAAAGTGTGCAGAAAGATTCCCTGGTCATTTCGTATTCATTGTGTTAGGCTGCATTCATAGAAGATATGGCTGCCTTGGTGGGCTGCTCCATGGTACAGCCGTGTCAAGCAGTTCTTTGGCCTGGAGGCCTATTTAGATCTTCTAAATGCTCCCGAGTTGCGTAGGAACTACACCAGGCTCAGGCTACAGCTCATTGAGACAGCTGTGACGCATGCCCGGTATAACGCCCTACCTAGGAACAGTCGCAAGTGTGTTTGTAGCTTGGGTAAAACGGAGACAATAGACCACATTCTTTTTGAATGTCCACTGTATGGGAATCTAAGGGAAGCTTGGATTCTGCCTTTGATACAGGGGAAAGAGTATTGGGCCCTGATATATAAGATAAAATATCTGTTGAATCTGTCCAGGGTAGAGGATCTTATTGCTGTCGCTACATACGTGCAGCTTGCCGTGAAAATTAGAACAGATGATGTATGATGGACGCTAGAACTGGGATGGAATATTGCCTCCTTGTAATGTAATGTAAGTGGAGATATAAGCAAATAAGGTACAAAGTGATATAGGTTGTGTGTGTATAAGAAGAGTGTGTCGCCAGGAATTATTCTATTACCAAGAAGGGACCAGAATGTGATATTCGCCTCCCCAATGGTTGTGTAGGTGGAGAGTGATGGAACAAGATCTGTGTGTAAGTGTTCATTGTATCCGATTTATTCATTATCTGTATACTTGTATATTTGTTATCAATGTATTTGGTTATTTTACTTTTGGGGCCATGGCGAAAGCTAGCGCCCATCAATAAAATTGAATTGAATTGAACTGAACTGCAGAAAGATTCCCTGGTCATTTCGTATTCATTGTGTTAGGCTGCATTCACAGAAGACGCTTAGTATTTGAAACACTCCCCTCGCTTTATTTTTCAATGTTTGAAAGGGTTAGGTGCAGGATACATCAACTAATGTGCATTAACTCATAAAAAGCTACGTCAGAAAGCAGGTCTAAAAATGGGACTAAATCCATCACACACATTTCTCAAAATGCCTGAAGAGTTTAATCTACTTATCCGTCAGTCTTAATTACCACAGGAAGAGAGACAGGGGATTGCCCCAACAGGGGATGAATCTCCCACTGCCTGATTGGCCAGGACAATGCATTCTTGACAAGGAATCAGGGAGAAAATAATTGAAATGTGTGAATGAAAACTGCAACAAAGAGTAAAAGTGGGAGAAGAGTCTTGTGTGAATGCAGTTTTGGTGTCTAAAAATGTTTAGATTCCATTTTATCTGCTCAAAAAACAGCATGCAAGAGACTGAGTAAGCTTAGAATCCTGAAACTGAGATGTAGCACATAGAAAAGACACGAGGGAGGGGTGGGATGGGATGGAAAAGGAGCTTCTAGTATTAGTGTTTGACGGTCACAAGACAGATCCATTTCCCTTCCAGAAGTTATCCTCACCTTCCGTCTCCATATCTTGTCCTTTCGGGGCTTCTCCAATATCGATTGTGAACATCACTATCTTAGGAGTCATGGTGGACATTCGGTTGCTGAAGCAAAATTTGTACGTTCCATTCATGTGAGCAGCAAAGGTGTATTTCCCACTGGACTCCCGGTCTCCTTTATAAATTCCTTTGTTATCGGGCCCTGTAATCTGCAGATTAAGGCAAACTGCATTATCGGTACACAACGTGGCAGGGGGGAAAACAACCAACCCCATGCTCAAAGAAAGAGCAAGTTTAATCTTAACTCACTATGCTATCAGCACGCAGGACTCATAGGCCCACGGCCTGGGTCACGGCCAGGCCCACGGCCTGGGCCCTGCTTATTTGTGGGACCGCCTCACTCCCCGTGTGCCCGTGCGACCCTTGAGATTGTCCATGGGAGCCTTTTTGGAGGTTCCCTGCACAAGGCGGGTGGCCATCGACGTTAGATCTTTTTCGGTGGCCGCCCCTGTGCTGTGGAATTTGCTCCCGGAGAAGGCTCAGTTATAAATAAATAAAATAAAAATACATTAGAGAGCCTGTGTGGTGTATTGGCTAAGTGCTCAGTACTTGGACCAGGAGGGGGAAGGGGACCCCAGTTCTAGTCTTGCCTTAGCCAGAAATTCACTAGGTGACCTTGGCCCGGTCACATTATTCTCTGAGCCTAACCTAACCTCTCAGGGTTGTTGCAACACTTAAAAAGTTGTGTTCGTTCTATGTAAAGCGCTCCGAGTGCCCTGGCAGAGGAACACTATACATATAAAAAATATATATTATTCCTCAAACACCAACCGACTCAGGCCGTTTTTAACGTACTAACGCTGGGGGGGCAGCGGTCTGCGTGCAGGTGCTGGAGTCCTGCTGCGGGGGCCATGCATGGGGGTGGGGGGAGGCACAGACGGGCACACACCCTTCTTCACACATGGAGCAACCCACCGTTTCACCGATTGCTCTGTAAGTGAGTGGGGATGTGTGGATTGTGGGAGCGCGCACCAACGCATCTCCACATCTAAACCAGATGCTCCCCCATGTGGACACTGGGTATCTCATTTAAGAACAGCCCCTCTCTCTTACCCTAAGCTGGAGTAGGATGCTCATTGTTTAAAAGACTTTGTGGCAGGAGTTGAGCCTTCTCCTTCACCCGGGCAAATATTATTTTTGGAAAAGTCTGAAACCATTAATACTCAACAGTGAGCGAAACCACAGTGCTATAGATTTGGACATTACCGAGTTCTGTGGTCTTACCAACACTGATTTCAACAGAAAAGGAAACAAAAAACAGAATCAGTTTATTCTACAAGGTAACAATATTGGCTTCCCAGTCCCTACTTTGTGCTGCTGCGAGTACTATCTTTAGGATAAAAAAATAAAATCAGTGTACTGACCACTTGTGGTCACCAAAGAGCCTCTCTGGAGCTCCAACTGCAATAAACAGGAGCGTTAAGCTTGGTGTCTTGACTGTATCACATTACATTCTGCTGCCCTCAGTAGTGGCAGCCTGGTTGGTTTGCGCAGTGCTTCTGCCAAAAAAGGAACCTGACAGAGAGTCACAAAGAAATGCAAGCGTATATCCCAAGATTAAACTGAATGCAAGTTTTCCCCTGCTGCCTCTCTAACAACTGCATCGTGTATTTTGTCCTACTGCACCTCAGAGCATACTGAATTTGTCTGGTAAAGTGATCTTACTTGCAAAGCGATTTGGGATTATACAGAGTAGGCAAGACAAGATTTTAGTAAACCAAGAGCAACATCGATTCAAACCTGACAACAGGAGATCAGCTGTGGTCCGTCCTCCACACTAATCAGCACTACACCATGAGAAGGAACCTCAACCACATCCCTTGCGAAAGGAAACCTCTACCAAGCACTTTCCCAAGACCATGGAGAGGAGCTAAGAAAGGGGAGTTTGAGAGGATGATTTTGTAAGAAAACTGTTCCAATTTAGCAGTCTCCTTTCTTGCTGCTTCCTACAACAATACTGGCAGAAGAGATGGCAGTTAGCATTGGGCAACCGGAGCTCCAATACTTCCACCTCTCCCAACAGGGTCTGGGTGCTTTTGGTTACCAGGAGCGGCACTGTGGTTAGCATGTGGGACAGGGCTTCTGCCAAAAGAGAACCTGACAAGTGGGCCACGTAGTCATAGATAAAGAAATACAAGCGGCTACAAGAAAGGACCTTGTGGACATTTTGGAAATTGTACTGCCCGAGTGCTCAGTCGGAATGACAGCCCGATAGAACGACAGCCCGATAGAACACATGGACAGTGTCCAAAACACTTGATAACATGGAGGCAAATAAAGCTCTAGTCACTTACCATCTAGAAACATTATTAGGTGAGCAAAGAAAAAGGTCACTTGTCTGCCCCACCACAGCACAGGTGGAAAGAGAGGCTAATTTAATGCAACTTGAGCCAAGACCAGGCACAGTCTCCTTTAAACATTGTCTCCTCCAGGAGAAGCAAGACCCCTGCTACAGCCACTCCCCATAGCTGTGGAACAATGTCTGACAGCTCTCCCATACGATGCACTGCCCCCACAGATCCCACTTTGGGCCACATTTACCTACAATTCCTTTGCTTCTATGGCCTGGATCAGCCAATAAGCCCCAACTTCTCTGTATCTTCCACTCCCATCCCCTGCCTCCCCTTCACCTTTGTGCTCAAGCCAGCCACGCTCACCCCTGACAGAGAAATCACCGCCCCTTCCCCACCCCGGCACACAGCTCCTAACACTCACATTCCCTTCCTGGGCCAGCACCCAGCTCTTACCCTATTAACCTCCCAATATTTCCCTGCCAGACTAGCCCCCCACACCCACAAATTTAATTATAACCCCCCACACACACACAGCCACCACCATCCGTCTTCCCATTGGGAAGCCCCAATACCCCTGTCCTGGGGAACCTTCTCCAGCCCAGCTCTCCTAACCCCAACCCCACTCACCCATATCTATCCTTGCCTCTTCTGCAGCCCAACTACCGTTCCCCCTTGAGCTACCCAGTCACCCACACTTCGCCTGAGCTCCCTATACCCCACCTTCCTACACCCCTCCCCTGACTCCCCACCCACCCTTGTCCCCCTCCCCTGTTCTCCAGCCCAGCTCTCCCATCACCCTCTCCCCAGCCTAGCTGCCCCTCCTCGCTCAGCCCCCCCACACTACAGGTGCCACTTATGCAGATTTGTAAGGAACACTTATTAAAAATACATGTTGCAGGGCCCGCACAATGCAGGGCCCGCACCATGTATTTTTCATAAGCGTTCCTTGCAAATCTGCATAAGGGGCAAGCCTAGTTCTGACCCACCCCGCGACTGACCTCCACGTCCATGTCGAGGAAGCCGCCCTCAACCACCTGGAAGCGAAGCCCCATCTTAGTGCCCGAGGGGACGCGCTCCAAGAAGCATTCCTCCGCGTCCGCGTCGACAGTCACAAAGTAGCCGGCGGCCGGAGCCAGGAGCAGGGCCAGCAGCGCCAGCAGCGGCGCCATGGCGGCCAAGGGGAGGCCGAGCGATCGCAGGCGACGGGGGAGAGTAAGCTACAAACAGGCCTACTCCACGCTCAGGCTTGAGTTACGGTGGCCGCTTGAGGTCCTGCGCGAATAGGCGTTTCCAACCCGAGAGGCAGCACCGGGCGGAAGCAAGGAAAGGATTACGTGCTGGGAGGGTACGGTGGGTGACAGGGGTCAATGCGCGCCATGCGAAGGGGCATGGGAATGGACGGAAGCCGGTAGGGGGCCACGCTTGAATGGGACGGGGACATTTAACTCGCAGAGTCTGCGCGGCAGGGGGTGGTCTGGAAAAAGAGGCAGTGGAGTCTGTATGGCAGGGCCTGGGAAAGGGGGGCAGGACTGAAGAAAGGGGGAGGACTGGGAATGGAAGTCCATATGACAGGGGCTCAGGAAGGAGGGGGCAGGGTCTGGGGCAGTGGGACATAGGGGGGTAGAGTCTGGGAATGGGAGGCCATGTAGCAGGACCTGGGGAAGGGGGGCAAATATGGGAGGGGGGGGTAAGTGTACTGTACAAATTTGCATAGTTGGCAACCCTCCTTGGTGGAGTGGGTCCTCTGCCTGCTCCCATCACAGCTGAATTGAAACTCCCTAGTTGGATCCGCCCGCAGGGTATTACTAGCCACAATGCTTTGGCTAAACACACATTTCATCGCTGCCTTTTGTTGTGCGAGCACCTGTGCATAATACAACTTGGCAGCTGCGAAACCCTGGGTGCAGCATGTAGCTGCTGTTGCCTCTAGTGTATGCACTGCCTTGCTACTGCTTCTTGATCAGGGAATCATAAACCCAGAGTTTTGCCAAGGGCCACTCTACTCCTGCATCCTGTTCCTGGCAACTAGATCCAGGGGCCAGATCCAAACAGGAAAGGGGGCAAATAGAAACTAGCCACAGGCTGCATTTGGCCCCGCAGGCCTAAGCTACTGCTTCTTGATCAGGGAATCATAAACCCAGAGTTTTGCCAAGGGCCACTCTAGTCCTGCATCCTGTTTCTGGCAAGTGGGGGATGGCCAGATTTTAAAAAAAGAACAACAAACAGATGGGGAAAGTGACTGGCTGTGAGGTGGGGGGTTGGGATCGTCACAGTAGGATTCTCTTCAGAATGACGCTTTGTCCACTCAGGGTGTTTTCAAACGGGACGCTATCCCACCATAGCCTGCACCAGGTGGGTGTCCACCTGCCCATTTATTAGGTGTTTGCCCCCGCTGGCCACATGGCCTCCACCCACTAGACCCACAGCCTCCACTCTTGACGGGGTCTCAGAGAATGTGGAGCCTCACATGAATGCAGGCTAATGTGCGGCCACTTGTCTGTGTCCCGTCAATTAGGTTGCGTGCAGCGCCTCTGCGCGTACAGGTCCACGAGCACCATAGAGACGTGGTCGAAAATCCTAGAGCGTCCGAGGAGCAACCACTTCCACTTCCTGCCTCTCCACTATTGCTCTCGCTGCCGCTGTCAGTGGGGGCTGCCCACAAGGGCATTAAATACTCTCAGGAGGCTGCCCATTTCTTAAGCTGGGCACGCTTAACATGTGAGTAGAGGCTGCATGAGCTGGACCTGGACTGCAGTGGGTTCTCTCTCCTTTTAAAACACCCAACAGCCCCAACAGTTTCTATTCTGGAGTTGTCAACCCTTTTCCAACCTGAAGCCATCTTCTCTCTCCCACAACTGGGTCCATTGCTCTGAGGAATAACATCTGACACACAGTTGGTGGAAGGAGGTTGTTGGGTAGGTGCAAACATGCAATGACAAATGCCTGTTCAGCCAGCGACATGCCCAGGATGGCATCATCGATTTCAACAGGCAATGTGTTTATGTCTAGTAACACCCATTGTGACCTGCCTTTACTAACACCCGCAACAGAAGATGGACTCTCCACTTGCCCATTCAACTCTAAGTTTCCCTTTTACCTAGCAGCATTATTCCTGTCTTATTTAGATTGTCACTCACTTCAACTGCTTTCTTCATCATAGATAGATAGATAGATAGGTTTATTTCAGCAGATTTGCTATATAAAGTATACATCAACACAACACATCACAAAATACACATAATTAATAAATAAATTAAATAAAACTCTCTGCTTTTCAATAAAACAATCATACAGAGAAAACCTAAAATCATATATATATAATGTCCAGATATAACAAATTCAAGATTCAAAGTTCAAAAGGGCAGGGGAGCTGACCCTTCTCAAGCAACTCTGCCCTCTCGACCTAGCGCTAGGAGAAACATAGCCACCGGTTTAATTGTTGACATATCCGTAGAAGCTATTAGCAGTTCATAAGTCTCTTCTGGGGAAGCTATTTCCGGGGTTACCACAGAACTCAACCACAGTTTCCTAAGCTCAGCATATTGTGGACACTGCAATAGGAGATGGGGGAGGGTCTCTATCACATCTGGGCATCTCCTGCATGTTCTTTCCTCTTTAGGGACCCGTTCTCTTCTCCCCCTAACCTCTGCTGTCTCAAACAGATTAAAGCGGAATAGCATCGCCATCCTCCTAAGCCTAGGGTTCTGAAGCTGCTGCAGATACAATTCCAACCTGGCCTCCGTTTTAACCCTTGGATAGTACAACGAAACTTTGTTACGAGCAAGAAGTTCAGTCCTTTGCGTGGGCCTACTTTTTTAGACGTACTCTAAATTCTTGTTTGGGTAATCTGTGGTCTGGGATCTCGGTGCTCCCTGGAATCCCAGTACCATTCACTGTGGGGGGAATTGTGCCAGTCAATTTCTTTAAGTGTGAAATCCACGGGTATGATGGCACTCCTTGATGATCCTTCTGCTCAAAATAGCAGGTCTGTGCCAGACCCATTTCTCCTCTTACACTTTATCCCAAAAAGTGAGAAATCTAAGATTTAATTGAGCCAATACGGACAACATTCCAGTCTCCAATCTAAGCATAGTGAGGGGTGTCGCCTTTGGAGCTCCTAGAATTGTACGCAGAAATTGATTCTGTGGAATTTCCATATTACGCACATATCCAGGGGCAGTTACTTCACCTCCATACGTCAGGGAGGAGATAACCTTAGTCTGTAAAATATCTAGCAGCTGTTTTATCGATGCCACAGGGGCTGCATGATACAATCTAAGGAGGCCTCCCACAATTTGTTTTGCCTTGGTAATTTGTCTGTTGTTGTTCTCATACCAGGAATTTCGAGAGGTGAATACTACTCCTGCTTTCTTCATCAGTATCAGGCAGTAATACAGCACAGAAACTTCAGAAGTACTGCTGCTTTCTTTAGTGAATGCCGGATCAAGCAACACAGGCTGAATGCTACACTGATTTGAAAATCAATGGGAAACTTTTATGAGGTGAAACCCTGATCCCATTAATGGCAAGACTCTTGGTGGTTTCCGTGGGCTCAGGATTTCACCCACTGACTTTAATGGAGCAGGATCAGGGCCCAAAATTGGGATATCAGTGTTGATCTGCTTTTCCAAGATGTTGAGGATGAATTAAATGTAGATCAAATACCTTGAGATCTTCAGGAGAAAGATGTTGTAAGGCACTATGGGTTCAGTAGGTGTAGGACTCTCTGTATAAGAAAACTGTCCTATATTTAATTCTAGCATAAGTTCAGATGGGAGACCCAGCAAGAAAATTGGAGAAGTGCATGATTGCATTTGTGTCTTGCAGATATTTCAGGAAAGAGGTCTGTGATTTGTATTTGTTAATACAACTTTGAAAATGCTTATGGTGGCCAGGAGAATAAAGCCAGTGTCACAAAAAGAATTTAGGCTCCAATCCTCAGAGCACAGTTCTGGCACATCTCCTATTAAAATGTATTGTATTTGTGCCAGTGGAGCAATTTGAGGATTACAGCCTGATTTTTTTATTGATGTTCCAAATCAGTATAAAAGTATTGAAGGCTAGAATGCAGATTTGCCCAGAAATTATTGTAATTAATAATCATCTGGTGTAAACTGCCAGTATCAGCATCACATGTTATTTCTGCTAAATGTTTTTTTTTTAAAGTAATAAGCTAAATTTAACTTCCATTTTTTAACAAATTAATTAATACAAGTCAGCAGGATCTGATGAAACACACCGTAGGGTGTTAAAGGAACTAGCTGATGTGACTTGCAGTGATTCTCAAACAGAGGTGGGGCCCCACAGAGGAGGGGATGGAAGGTATTCACAGGGGAGGTGCAAAATGTAGCGCAGGGGGCAAACACATAGCTCCTCTCTGGCTGAACTAGAGTGAGTTTCTAAAATTATAGAATAGCAAGGGGGAGAGAGAACAAGGTGTATGTAAGGATATAAGGAGCTGCCTAACTGAGCCAGATCAATGATCCATCACAACCTGGCACAGCAATAGGGTTTTTAATCCAGCTCTCCAGAGTCCTCCCTAAGACCCTCCAGGATCCCCAGCAGAGGCCTCACCCAGGTGTACTACCAGAGATGCCAGGGATTGAACTGGGGAACTTATACAGGCAAAGCATGCACACTGCCACCTGAGCCGCAGCCCACCCCCATTTTTTAATATTACTTTTTACCCTGGATAAACTCTGGAATGAATATATTTGGATTTCTGTGCCTAGCTCATTAAGCCAAGGTGACACTTGTGATTCTCACAGCATGGAGCATTTTGATCAAACATCTAGGCTGCTTCTTTTCATTAACGTTCCCAGCACAGAGCACATGGATGATATGGTAGAATAAGAGAACATTTAGACATCTTTCCATTTCCAACCTCTGTGGTTTTGCAGTAAGTGATCAAATAGAATTTCTTATAAAAGGCATTGATGAGGACTCCAAGATGAAATGAAGCCAGCAGCTAATTTGATGAGTGAGAAAGCGAAGGTTTGGAAGAACCTTGATATATGATGGGTACTTTGCAATTTGTAAAGTAACAGCTTTTTCTCCCCACTTCTCAGCCAAGATTTAAAAGCAGAATCAGAACGGTTATAGGATTACTAGTATTACTCAATTGATCACAGCGAAGGAGCCACTTTGTGTATAAAACCCTGACCCAGAATCAGATCGTCTACAAATAATTTAGTACCAGGCATCCCCATGAAAATCTGGAGCAAGAGGCAGCCTTTACCCAGCCACACTCCATTCCCAAGATGGATGACTCTCTCTACAGTTGACCAGATAACAGCAGCTCTCATGGGGTGATTTCAGACGTGACGGGGCCGGTGATGGCCCCATCACGGAATCACCTGGTGATTCCCCGCCAGGATCAAAACCGCATCGGCGGGGAATCGGGGAGGGGGAGGGGCCACGTGGCGCAACGTGCGGCCGCACGGCCCCGCCCCCCTCACGCTCCCTCGCCACCCGCCCTCTAGGGAGACAGGTGGGCACCGCGGCCAATACGGCCGCAGCACCCGCCTGCATTGACCACGGCCCGGAAACCCGCCACGGATTCCGGGCCGTGGTAGCTGTCCAGACGGGCCGGGCCGCTTCATCGCGACGGGGAATCACATTCACCACATGATCGGGGCCGGTCCCACCAGGACCGTCGATCGCGTGGTGAATGTGATTCCCCGTCGCGATTGACGGGGGTGAACATCTGGGGGAGAACTTCCGTTCCCTCCAACGGACGTGACGAGACCTTGCTCACCCCGGTGGGAATCCAGCGTGGTTGAGCGTGAGCTCGTCACGTCTGAAAACACCCCAGCAGAGCCAGCAGTGCGGGTGGTTTGTGTCAAGGGCTGGCTTTCAATAGATCACACATTCAATAGATCCAGTTCATCATGGGCACCAGGAGGAAGGTTGAAGGGGCAGCCCCTGGCTCCCTCCCTCCTGAGCCCACCTTGTCTGAGCATTGTGACATCACAATGGGGTGTGTGGTCACATTACAAAGGGGAGGGGCAAGTAGCTTTCCCATCCTCTGCCCTCCCTTGAATTTAATTCTACCTGTGGCGTAACGGAACCCCAGCCTCCCGGCACCCTATTATCTGGTATCTTTCCGCTGCCACCACCCAGAATTTACTTTGGCTGCGAGTCTCATCCCTCTGGGGAGAATGAGACCTCTGCCTTTTCTTTAAACAGCCAGGCCCGCAAGCCAGAATAACTCAGTTCCCAATTTCTGCTGCCTGAGTGTACAGAGGCGCATTCGCTCACACACGCACACTGATCTTTTAGATCAGAAAAAGGAATATTACTTTAATGGTATTTTAGACCAAGCATCACAGGCTACAATCATGTGAGGTACTTTGAATCCTTGAGCAAAAAGCAATTGGTCAGAACACAGTTAGGCTCGGGGTCCCTTTTAGTAGCATCTAGCCTGACCTGGTCCCTCAGATGTAACATTCAATTACTCACAGCTTTAGGGGCGCCTTTGCCTTGCAGCAAAGGGGTTCAGTCCTTAGGTTCAGTTTAGTCCAAACAGGCCAGGAGCCATTCCCTTAGCTCCATAGCAAAAAGGTCAGTGTCTCAGAGCCAAACAGAAGTAAAGTGGAAGTCTTCCCCCCTTGAGAGATGTGGCTTTTCTTTTTAAAAGCCCCCTACCCCTCTTTCGTGATTGGTCCTTGGGAGGTTACCTGGCTGTGCCTAGTCCAATCAGAGAAAGATCCCCCCAGCCATGCTGGCTGTAGGCCCGTCCCCTGGTATTGCAAAATCCTGCCATGCGGGCGGTTGCGAAATCAGGCCTAGTCAACCCGGAAGCCAGAGTGTCAGTGAAGGTCACATGGAAAGGGCAGGGTTGCTCCTGGCAGCTTCTGCCACATCGCCGACGCCCTTAGTTGCATGATTTACTGCTAAAAATATTTATACACCAAAAGACAATGTTTGTTTATTTATTTAAATTTGTTGTCCCACCCTTTCCTGTTTACAAGAACACTATGAAGTATTAAAAAATGGAAACGACACTGTACATTTCCCAATGAGGATATTTTAAAGTTCTGCTTTGTGCACTGTGGTGAGGAATCTTTTCCCTTCGAGAGGCCACTTTGAAAACTGGTACAAGCTCCACTGTCCAGCTAAGAGGTGGGGGTGCTTAAAGGGGTGTGTGTTCAGGATAGATGAGGAGGGTGCAGATCATGGATCTATGCCACAGACCCTTCTTCTGTCCCAGACTGCCTACCCTCACCTCCGCTCCCTTCTCCAAAGCTCACTCTTTCCAGTTCTCTCTCTGGCTGATTCAGTCCTGCAAAGGGGATAATCCTTTCGTCTCCCAAACTCCCAGAAGCTTCCCGTTTACACCCTGTCTCTCTGGGTTTGCCAGTGCTTGAAAGCACAGGATCCTCAAATTGTGTCCCCAATGCTAAACAGACGCTTCTTAGTAAATAAGAAAGTTTATTGATTACACATATTTATTTATTATTTATTTATTTTATTCCATTTATATGCCGTCCCCTATGCCTACAGCATCTCAGGGTGGTTTCCAACATAAAATAAACAATTTATCACAATATAAAAAAATATAAAAATCTACACAGATATTTAAAGCAATTTTAAAATAATTTGCTTTGATTACATAAGCAAAGATAGTTTGACCCAGAGTGGCTAATAAAACCAAAGGTAAAATAACGCATTCCTAGTCTGAACTGCGTGCATCCCTAGTTAATTCTTACCCTACCAATTAGTCCGTGCACTTTAGTTTCTTTTCTCAGCCAGCGGTGGAAGGCTAGCTGGGTTTCCATCTTGGAGAGTTTCCAATAAAGTCTTTACTTCATAGTTCGCTTGGCACAGCCTTCCCTGGCTGCAAGATCTAGATGAAGCTCTCAGCTTCAAGAGATAGCAGGAACTCTTCCTTTGTCTTGTGTCTCAGTTTAAATAGTTTTCCAGAGTCCTTTGTTCAAGTTTCCCCACTCGGTGAGTGTCCATGTCACGTCCGCAGGAAAGGTGCATTTGCAACTGAATGGCTTCTGTCTGGCTCTTTGCAGAGGTGTTAAGCTTTTGAATACACATTGGCATATTTTTGTCTCTCCATTGCATGACGTGAGTTTCCAGTTCTCAGTTTTACAGTACATGATTACATGAAGTGAGTTTACAGTTCTCAGCTTTAACATTACATACATGTTTAACCCTTAGGTTTGCATATTTGTTAGACTTATAGTCCAGTATGTCTTTGTGACACACTCTTTCAGTGTTTATAGATAGGGATTGGATCCCTAGACCAGATCCAAGAAAGAATGGGAAAGGGGATTAATTAAAAAACAGCTGAGGGCTGGATTTAGTCCACAGGCTAGAGATTTCCCAGTTGGTTGTACACTAGGTTCTGCAAACAGCCATGCAACAGTAAGGGTCTAACCTTGTCAGGAGTTACATGTTTCCAACTTCCATTGAAAGGACCCAATTCTGCAAATACTTACTACATTAACTTCACTTCTGTCAGTAGCCCTATCTCTTTGGTAATGATGGAAACCCACTCTAACACAAGCTAGCTTAAAATGGCAGCCAACTACTCCAGGTTAGATTTGTGTAGGTGATCGAATGGTCTGGTCTGGACCAAAGGTGTCAGACTCCTGAGTAAGGAGCTGGGGGGAACAAAGGGGCGGGGGAGAAGAAGGACAGGTAAAAGGGTTGTCCACAGTGTTAACACTGAAACCTCTCAGCCGCTCTCCGATATCTGGGAGACTAAACGCTCAGCATGGCCACCAGACAAGCTGGTCTAAGAAGACGTACGGCTCATAATTGAGGCCACGGACCTGGGAGCTGGGAAGGGGTACCCAGCGACAGGGGAGCTAGAAGTGGAGACCAGCAACAGGGGAGGTGGAACGAACAGCCAGCGACAGGGGAGCTGGAAGGGGGAACCAGCGGCAGGGGAGCTGGAAAGGGTGGCCAGAAGGTGAGGAGCTAAAAGAGGTTGTTTAAGGCAGCAAGGCCCCGATGCCTAAGGAGAACAGGGATCACAGCAACAACACGGAGGAGAGTCCACACCTCCAAGAGGCAAGGGTTTCACAGGACAAAAAGACTCACACACAGAACATACAACAACACGGTCACAGCGGATGAGACAGGTTCATGCTAGACCTGATCACAGGGGCACACCCAAATCTGGGGAAGAGCAGTTGTTCCACCAGCTTCCTGGGGCCACCAGAAGGTCCTAAATACTCCCTGGTGGCCAATCAGAAAGCCAGGAGGCGAGCACTAGAAATGGTAAACAGGTGAGCAGGGGTTGGGCACACACCAGGCAGAGACGCAGGAGGCGACACAGTGAGAAGGATGAAAGCACAGTCTCCCAAGCACCAGGTAGCTCAAGCTGCTACAGTGCCACCCGCAAACCCCCCAGGCCAAGAGTTTAAGACCAAGCTGTGACAAAAGAATGGCTTTAGAACATCAGGATCAGACCTTTGTCTGCTGATCACATCACATAATTAAAGATTAATGAAAATCCTTTAATCAATTTCAGTGGAATTTGGATCAGGCTTAATTCTAGCCCAGACTTTTTGTCTGTGGCCTCATTTTGAGGCCCTAATATAATTGTATGATTCCAGGCAGCATCAAAGACCTGGACTTTCCCAACGGTCCCTATTTAAGAGGAACAGTATCTTTGGGTGCTGAATCCCACTGTCCCTCTTTCAGGGGATGAAAGTCCCTCTTTCATGTCCTCAGGCGGCTCTTTCTTTGTTGCCTTCCCAGAAAAGTACGTATTATTTTTTATTTATTTAATTATTTAATTATTTTACAATTTTATACCCCGCCCCTTTTGAAAAGCAGCTCGGGGTGGCTTACAATTTGAAACAAAAATATAAAACGTATAAAATATAAATATAAAACCACTTTAGCGGGAGGCCATAAAAATATAAACATAAAACAACCCTCCCCCACCCTAATCCTCAACCCCCCCCATCCTATCCCTCACCCGTCCCCTCCACCAAATGCCTGGTGGAACAGCCAGGTTGTACAAGCCTGACAAAAAGTCAGCAGGTCCGGGGCCAGGCGAGCCTCCACTGGGAGGGAGTTCCACAGCTGAGGTGCGGTCACCGAGACCGCTCCCTCCATAGTGGGACCCTGCTTTACTCGGGGGACCTCCAAGAAGCAGCGGATCGCGGGGGCTGATCGAGGACCCAGGAAGTGAGGCGGTCCCACAGATAGGTCGGGTGGAGGCCGTATAAGGCTTTAAAGGTGAAAAGCAACACCTTGAATCCGGCCTGGAAGAAAATAGGCAGCCGGTGCAGAGAACGAACACTGGTGTAATGTGCTCCCGGTGACCCAACCCCTAAGAAGCCGGGCCGCCGCATTCTACACCAGCTGTATCCCCGGATCGTCACCAGGGGTAACCCTAAGTAGAGCGCGTTGCAGTAGTCTAGTCTCAAGGTGTCAGGGCTTGCACCCTCCGCCACCGCTTCCAGCCCCTTAGGAGGCGGGGTCACGGCCAGCGAGCGCTGCACGGTGGTGGGGAGACATCAGGAGGCATGGCCACGCTCGTAGAAGCGGAGCCGGCGGCGCAAGCAACTGGGAGCGTAGAGGAGGAGCCCCCGCCTGCACTGCCAGACGACGGCGGGGCGGGGCCCTCTGGCGTGTTGTACCGCTCTGCGCGTTTGCGCACTCGGGGGGGGGCGGAGCCAGCACCATTTAAGAGGAGGCCAGAGACACAGCCGTTGCCGGTGATCGGCAATGCTGTGAGAAACTGGCCCCCTGTGTGGATTTGTCTCGTTGGAGTACGGTAACTTGAGTGCGCGTGAGAACGGATGGTTGTGGGTGCGTGAGCTTGCGAGAGAGAGTGGGTAGTGAGAGTGGGTGGGACGCGGGAGGACTGAGAGTATATGAACGGAGCCTACTAGTGGAGTGTTTGGTGTGCATGTTCAGAGTTGTGAGTACACTCCCTTTCCTTGCCGCTGTCTGGGCCCCTCCTGTCCCTGTGAGTGTCTGTGGGTACCCTCCCCCATTTTCCCCAGAGCCTGGACCCCCTTTTCCTTCACTTTCCCCTTCACTATATTTCTTCCTGGTCACCATGTGTGGGTGTGTGGGGATACGGGTGGGTGCGTGTGCGTGTTGTCTATCTGTGTCGAGTGGAGGGCATCCACTCAGGGCCTTGCTGTCTCCCCCCCACTCCCCATGATGATCTGGCCTCTTCCCGTCCGGGAAGTTCAGGGCCATATAAGATCCTGAGGGGTTGTTTTTCCCCAACAAGTGTGTGAAGTCTCCTGGGGTGCAAGGGGGTGAGTGCTGCGGGTGTGGGTTGTTCCGGGTCTGTGGTCCCTTCCTGTTCCCCCCTGCCCTAACACAAGGTAACTAAAGCATGAATGATGGTGGCCAAGTCAGAGTCCAAGACATAAGGCCAAAGCCGCCGAACCAGCTGTAACTGGCGGAAAGTCCCCTTTGCCACTGTCTCCACCTGGATATCCAAGCGCACCCCTAGACTCCGCACCTGGGAGACTAGCGAGGCACAAAGCCCGGCAATGATGGGGGAAATCACACCCACCGCTTTCACCACCAACATTACCTCCATCTTGTCAGGATTCAGCTTCAGTCGGCTCTGCCTCATCCAGTCCCCCACAGCCGTCAAACATTGAGAAAGCACAGAGACTGCCGGGCCTGGGTCCGATGAAAATGAGAGGTACAGCTGAGTGTCATCAGCATATTGATGACAACTCACTCGGAACTGCCTCATGACCTTGCCTAATGGCTGCACGTTGAACAAGCGTGGGGACAGAATAGAACCTTGTGGGACACCACACGAGAGGGCACAGGGGGAAGATGATTTATCCCCCAGCACCACCCGTTGGGTTCTATTGACTAGGTAGGAACAGAACCATTGTAGAACCGTCCCACCCAATCCTGCCCGGTCCCACAAGTGAGTCACCAACAGCCCATGATCAACCGTGTCAAACGGAGATCCAATAGAGCCGTAAGGTCGCACGTCCCTGGTCCATCTCCCAGCGCAGGTCGTCATCCAAGGCCACAAGCGCAGTCTCAGCGCCATACCCTGGGCAGAAGCCAGACTGGGAGGATCTAGAAAGCTGAGGCCATTTAGATGCTTCTGGTGCTGCTGAGCCACCACCCGTTCAATAACCTTCCCTAAAAAAGGAAGGTTAGAGACTGGCCGATAGCTGGCGAACAAATCAGTGCGGAAGACAATGCGGAGAGGATGGAATGACAAGAAACTAAGTGGAATGAGAAGCAGGAAAAGTCCCTCTTTATGCACTTGGTATGTTGGGAGGTGTACTTGTGCGCGTGAGGAGCAAAGTTAGTCACAGAGGGGCAGGGCTTATTGGTCGAGGGGGCGGGGCTTGTCCCTCTGGCTGCTCTAAATGCTGGAAGGCACGTATGAAAAGCGTATCAGTCAGGATCATGACCTCATTTACAAATAGGGTGACCTTCTTTGGGATCTCAATCCATAGTTTGGGGGCCTCTGCTCCAGCGGCTCCTCTGGAACTACTTTCAGACTTATAAATCCCATTTTTAAAAGTATTTCAGGATTGCAAACCTTACTTTACATTGGCTGTCCCAATCCATAGTGTGGGTACATTTTACCGTAGAACCAGCTACGGTACCTCCGTACAGCTGTAGCTGGAACATCTCCTGTTTATTACTCCTTGATTTTCCAAATCTGAAGGCTGGGCAACTTTTTTTTGGTCTGATCTGTAGCCCTGCAGATTGTCTTTTCATCTCCATTTGTGGCAGACAAGATTATTCAATTCACAGCACATTTGTTCCTCTGAGATGCCCTGGCGTGGGCTCTCATGTGCTCTCATTATTCCGTCATTGCTTTTCATGCCCCCTCAGGCCATGTTTTCCAGGAAGCAATGACTTTACTGTTATTCCTGTTCATGCCTCATTTCCTCTGCAGGGGGATTTATTATCCTGCATGTGTGCGGTGGAGGGAGGGAAAAGGGGCAAATCTTTGCCAATGTTCAATGGGGAAAAAAAGCATTGCCAAAAAAGAAATCTCAGTCCTGACGCCCTTTCCCCCTTATTCTGAAAAGGGAACTAGTAGTATCAAAACCAAATACTCCACTCTGTTTTTCTGGTTCATTCAGCCACATAATCCGATGAACGTGAATGCCTCCTGACCTCACATGGGGAAGTTAGTAACATTTCTAGCTACGACAAAATGGAATGCGGTGCTGACAGCATAGAGTACATAGTCACGTTCCCAGCTGTCTTCAAGGGAGTCCAGATTGAAACCACTAAACAGTCGTGGGTTTGGCCAGACAGACCCTTACTCTGAAGTAATTAACCTTTCACTCACTTTAGCTCTGCTTTAGTTCACATGAACGGTGTTTCAAATAAAGTAGGGAGCAGCGTCCTCCTCCTCCATGCAGTAAGTACTCCCCGTTAAAGTATGCCCAATCATACTGCGGGCATGATCCAATCAGCAGATACTTTGCTGTAGTTAAGCTTCAAATCACTGTTGCTTCTGAACCATTCACATGTCAAGAGATCTAAACCAGAGTGATTCAGGAGTCAGAAGAGAAGTATGTACTCCTGAAAACTGACAAGTATACACATGCGCCTCTTTGCTTTCTACGTCAAAGTAGGCTTCCAAAGAGGGACAAATCCTGCCTCCCAACCAATAAGCTCCACCCCTCAGAAAATAAGCTCCACCCCTCACATATTTACATACCTCCCAACATTCCAAGGGGAACAGAAGCTCTCCTGCTTCTCATTCCACTTTGGGGGGGTTTAAACAAGCAAGGCTTGGGGAGTGGGCGGGGGGGGGGAACGTTGTCCATGGTGGAGTGAGTGGGGAGGGATTGTAATGGGCAGGGCCAGCCTTACTGAAAGCGGGGCCCTGGGTGGGGAAAGAATGTGGGGCCCTAACTTCAGGTGCTACTGGTGGTGAAGTTGCTGGTGGCCGCCAGGCCTAGGGGCGCTCCCCAGCTCAAGGGGGCGATCCCCGCCAGTCTTGGGGGCAGGGTGTTACCCGGGCCTGGGCTCAGGGATGGGCAGAGGGGCAATCCCCTCCTCCCACCCCCAAGCCCAAGCGGCCGTTCGGATCATCTACCTGATCCACTGTTGCCGTTCTCGTCTGTCGCTCCTCTTCCCGGGCCGCCACCGCTGCACCGCCGTCAACTCCAGCCGGAGGCAGCCTGGGCCCCGGCCAGGCCGTGGAGGGGGTCAGCGGTGTGAGGAAGAGGCGGGGCCTCTGCTTCTCCCTCACTTCCGGCATCTCGACACTGGCTGGCCGGGCCCCCTCCACTGCCTGGCTCAGTTTACAGACTGAGCCAGGCAGCGGAGGGGGGCAGTTTTGGCCAGGGGAAATGAGGGGGAGGCGGGGCCTCTGCCTCTCTCTTCTTCATTTTCCCTGGCCGACCGTGACAGGCAGNGGGGGGGGGGGGGGGTAACGGAGTGTGGGAGAGGCGTGGCCTCTGCTTCTCCCTCACTCCTGCTGGCCCTCTCCGCTGCTTGTCAGACACGGTGAGCTGGCTCCCGAGGGCCCCGTGCTCAGGGCCGGCCTCAGCTCCCAGCCGGTTCTGGGCGCGGGGCCCTGGGCGGCCACCCCTAACCGCCCCGCGGTAAGGCCGGCCCTGCTAATGGGTGGATCCCAGAGTGGCTACTGCAGCCGCCATGAAGAAGGGGAAGCGCGCCGGGTCGGCCATTGGAATTGACATGTCCCGGCGTGAGTGCTGGGGGAACTGGGTTCCCCAGCCCTCGCAGGCAGTTCCTGCGACTTGCAAAGGCTTGCCGTGCCTGTGAGTGGCGGACTGGTCTGCTGGTGTGCGTGGCTGTCCCAGTTCATGTGGGCAGGAGATGCATGGGTGCCCGTTAGGGTTCCCACCTGTGATGTTGTTTTACCTTACACTCCCATAGGCCAAAATGAAATGTCAAGTAAAAAACAACCAAAGGTGGCAACCCTAGTGCCCGTTGGTGCGCACCTTTCTGGCTCGCCCCGCACGGGGCGCTCTAGATTTTTCAGCAGTGCCCTGTGAGTGGCCATGAGTGGGTTCTGCCTGGCTCATGGGAGCACACACACCCCCGCATCACCTTCAGACGGGTGTTCGGCTGAGTGCCTCCTGGGCAGCCATATATGGGACCATCTCATTTCATTCTCTCTCTCTCTCTCCCATTAAAGAAGGACTTTGACCCCCTGAAAGAGAGTCAGTGAGTTCCAGCACCAAAGAGGGCCTTGTGCTTGGACACACTGATGGTGTCCCATTGACTTGGCTCCAGGGGCACATGTGCCTTTAGAATCAGTCCACGTTCACAGCATCAAAAACAGCACGTCCAAATAAGAGGCTTCTTGGGCACAATCCACTATCCATTAAAGTCAATGGTTCAGCTCCCATTAATGCTGTAAGATTGTGCACTAAGGCCACGACCCACAAATCACTTACTCTAGAGTAAGTCTCACTGAAGTCCTCCTGAGTAGTAGTTTGTGAATCACAGCTCTTAATTTTCTTCTTAAACTCTTTGTGAAAGGTGGAATACAATTTTTAAAATAATAAAATCTCATGATCCTCACGCATTTCCCAGTCCCTGCAAACTCCTGTCTGGACTGGGATGCTGTGAGCTAAAGACAAACAATTAATGACTGTACGTCACCCCCTTGTGGTTGGGGACCTGTCTGTAATGAATGACAGACCTTTAATGGGGGCGTGCCTTGGGTCGGATTGGGGTATAAGATAGGCGAGGGGGAGGAGGAAGAGGAATTGTTTAGGAGGATTGGTGTAGGGCTGGTGGGACCACCTCCCCCTGGTGAGAGGAGGGTGGAGGTGGTCAGGTTTCCCTCTGTGGCAGCGGGGGATGATCTGGTTGAGCGGGTTGTTGGTGGGATCTACCCTGTGTTTGTGGGTGAGATCCTAGAATGGTTTATTGGATGAGTTAAGGGATGTGGTTGGGAACATATTGTTTTTGTTTTTCTTGTTTAAATTGTATATTATGTTCGATATTTGTTTATGTTTCTGGGCCCCTGTGTGGAAAACCCAGAAAATGTTATGTATTTTGTAAGCCGCCTCGAGTCCTCCGTGAGAGAGTGCGGGGTAGAAATAAACATGGAATGGAATGGAATTGTACATCACCAAGCCACATTGCCATTGCTATATAAATAAATGTTAAGAATGTTACTTTCACACACACAGACAGAATAATACTTGGGGCAATAATGCTCAATCTGTTGCCTGTGTGACCCCATTCTGAAACGAGCATAGAACCCTTGACACCAACAAAGACATGCCACTAAGAGCAGACATCGGCCCTTTTTACATGAGGCTTCCCACTCATGAACACACAGAAATCTGCATGTTCATGAGTGTGAGAGGCTCGTGCGAAGGACGTGGCACGTGCGTGCATGATGAGTGGGGGTGCGTGCACGCTCCCACGTAACACGTATCCCCACGAACCCCCCCACTCATCCCCACACACGGAGCAACCGGGGGAAATGGCAGTTGTTCCGTGTGTGGGGATGAGTGGGGGGGTGCGTGGGGATGTGTGTGCCCCCACCCACCCACCACGCGCACACCAGTGCACCCACAGACCCCACCCTGCGGGGGCCATGTAAAAAAGGGCATTGAATTCACCCCACAGAACAAACTCCTGGGAACGGACAATCTTCAAATTGGCAGAGCGAGTTCTAGGCTCCTAAGTACAAATGTTGTTTCTAGCTAAACACACACTAGTGAGCCACAGAAAGGGAATGCTCCCAGGGCCCTGCTAAAATGATCTGGTCGCTAACAGAAAGGGAACGCTGGACTTAACAGATTTAAGAATATGACGTGGGCTTTCATACACCCTAGAAAAAGGAAGTTACAATGATGAACATAACTACCACTGAGCTGTCACCTTTCTATTAATACCAAGGCTACCCGTTATTTTTAATGTCAAATTGCAGACTAAACTCTTTTGTTTCCTTGATGTTTCCTTGATCAAACCTCATGCATTTATATTTCTGAAAAGAGCTGCTTGCAGGAGGGGCGGGGTATAAATGTATTAAAAAAATAAAATGAAATCAATAAAAAGATGTGATTCTATCTGAAGATGGCTGCAAAACACTCCAAGCAAACTTGGGTCCTGACCCATTAGTGTTTTGATTATTTTTTTTTACCTTTTAGGATGAAATCTTAATTCGTTTCTCCCTTCTCTCTATGGTTTGCTGCTCCAAACTTGATTCGGAGTCAGCAAATCAAACGAGCAAGCAGCGGGGAACCATGTAGAACCGGCTGATGCAAACTCGCTCCCCAGATTGCCGTGCAATCATGTGCTCCTGAAATCCCCTTTCCCCTTGCTATCCCAACTTGGAAGGCAGCAGGCATGCGTGGTGTCCTCCTCGCTTTGTGACAAGCACCGAGCCGAGCCTGGGCAGGAGGAGGAGGAGGAGGCAAAGCGGGGAGGTGGGGTTGGACCGGGCTGGATGGGAGAGGGAGCGAGATCTCTTTTCTCGCTTGTTGCTTTTTCCCCAAAATGCCAGCGATGGGGGCTGGCCCCTGCAGCAAGGCCCAAGTGTAAGAGATCCAGCCGAGCAGGAAGAGCCGGGCGTCGGAGTGGAAGTTTGCAAGTTGCAGCAGTTTGATTAGCGGAATCCCTGGCAGCGGCGGGGGAGGAAGAGGAGGCGGCGGCGGCGGCGGCGGCTGGACTCCCGGGCGCAGCAGGAACTGGAGCCAGACAGAGCGATGGATGTGGGTGGCGGGGTCGTCTCTTTCTCCGCGCTGGAGAAGAACGTGGCCGAGCTGACGGTCATGGATGTCTACGACATCGCCTCCATGGTGGGCCAGGAGTTCGAGCGGGTCATTGACCAGCACGGCTGCGAGGCCATCGCCCGCCTCATGCCCAAAGTGGTCCGGGTGCTGGAGATCCTGGAGGTGCTGGTCAGCCGCAATCACAACCCCGAGATGGAGGAGCTCAGGCTGGAGCTGGATCGGCTCCGGCTGGAGAGGATGGATCGGATCGAGAAGGAAAAGAAGCACCAGAAGGTGGGGAGGGGGG